>CM033641.1:283953919-284251996 GCA_019512145.1 Engystomops pustulosus | reverse complement strand
GCGAGTTCATCGCATCACACTCGCAAGTGTGGAACGGGCCTTACAATAGTTCATAGTTCCATTTTTCTTTATTGGTCCATGTGACAAAAATTGCAGGATTCATTACTTGCGTTCCAAGCCTGTGTTATGGATGACAAAGACTTGGGGAATGGTAATCGCCTACAGCTCGGATCCATCTGAGATGTGGACCTGAATGCAAATGTAAAAAAAAATGTATGCTACAACTTCACCTGTTTCTTGTGTCTGTGCTGTATGCGGAGTTGTTCTTTCAGATGAAAATTTGCTTGTTTGCAGGAACCTGGTATTCTTAGTTTATGCACTCACTATTAATCCTTTAAATCCTTAAAATGTGGGTGTTTTTTTAAATTAAAGTGTAAAAAAACGTTTGAACCAATTTTTTTCTATTTTTAGAAAGGAAAAGTGCAGATGATAATTGTACACTTCATTAAGAAAAGCCATTTGTTCTACCTTTCGTTTTGCTCTTTCTCCTGTAGTGATCATTGTACCGCAAAGCCTTGAGAGCTTTACTTCACATAGATAAGGATACTGTTGATTAACTCAGGGAACAGATTTCTTTTAATTATAGTAAACTTTATAATATACTTTATCAACCCTGTTCTTGTGCAGTTTTGCCAAAAGTTTAGTTACCCTTTTTCTAAAAAAAAGGGATAATAAATATATATTGTGTGAATTCGGATCTATGTAGTAAGGAGAGATGAGTCTCTGACAGCCAGAGACCCAACCTACTCCTGCGATCCTTACAGAAGTAGTAGAAATTGCAGTGGAATCGAAAGACTCAACAGCAGATTATTCCCTTAAAGACACGTGACATAATAGCACGTCACAGGGCCCTTAAGGATGTATGAAGAGGGCCCCCTTTTTTCTTCATTATGCTGCAAACAGCCGTAATTGGTGCTGGTAATTAAAATGCTGGTTACAAAGCTGCCGGTTGCATTTAAATAATGACGGCTCCCAGGCACGGCCATTTCTACTGGGATCACTGCTCCCCGTCATGCCGTAGGGAATTGATTATCCATGACATACTGGAGTCTGTAGGGCGGCTCCTCCCTTTTTTACAACTTTGTCGCCCTTAGCGGCCTCCGCCCCCTTCCTCGCCTCCCTTAAACTAAGGAGCCCCCTCGGCCTCTCCTTTTCTTTATAGTTAAACGGCCTTAGAGGCCCCCTCCTGTACTAATAAAAGCCCCTAGATGCCTCACTTTTTTACTAATAAAAAGCCCTCCATAGATGCCTCCCTTACTAATATAAAAAGCCCGCCCCTCCTACCTCCCTAGCGGCCCTTCCCTATTCACGAATAAAAAGGCCCTCCCCCCTACCGAGCTGCCTCCCCTTACTAATAAAAACCTCTAGCGCCTCCCTTTACTAATGAAAGAACCCTAGCGGTTCTTTTCTCCTTTACCAAAAAGTAAGAAGAGCCCCTTAGCGGCCATTCAGCCGTTTACAAAAATTAAGAGCCCCGTTCTGTAGAGGCCTTCTTTAAGTTAAAAAGGCCCCTCACCCTCCCTAGAGCCCTACTAATTAAAAGGCCCCTAGCGCCCGCCTTTACTGAATTGACCTTAGAATTAAAAGGCCCTCGATGAGACCCCCCCGTACTAATTAAAAGGACATAAGCCTCTCAGTAACAATTAAAACGCCAGCCTACCTTTACTAATAAAAAAGACCTAAGCTGCTTCCCTATACAAATCACTAACCGATATACGTACCCTTGGATTTGTTTCTTCCAAGTACCTTCACTTTCTAATGGCGATCCGCTCACTTATGGTAGCTCGACCGCGGCTAACGAGGTCACGTTGACTACGCCGACCTGACGTCAGGGGAGGTAGCGTCAGTCATAGGCACGTGACATGGGCGCGACGCGGTACAGGAGCTCCCAGAAGATGGGAGGATCGCCGAAGCGGGGGGGGGGCTGGAGGGGTGGGGGCCTGGATGGTGGGTTAAACGGATGGGCGGCGGCAGCTCGGACACCGGGGCAGCTAGCCGGGGAACTTCTCCCCGCGGGACCACTCAACCTGTGTTGTAGCGGCACACAAGTGGCCAGCGGCAAACAGGGTTGCATGACAGGGTTGAGATGAAAATGATTGAAAATCACTGGATATACCTATTAGGACCAGGTAGACCACTATTTCCAGTTATATCAGTAGATGCACTGATTATATTCTAATACTGGATATTACCGGAAGTGATTTTGATTACAATGTGTGTAAAGATCAGATGTTCCAGAATTTATTGGATAGTTATATTGGGACTTCCTATTAGTAGACATGATGTGCTGTTTGCTGAGGGAATCTGTTATGACCCTGTACAAACATGTGGAGATCTGAATGTCTTGTGGTTTAATGCTTCTTCTTGCTCTGTCAAATGTGATTTAGGTTTTTGTTATGCAGGTTTTGCAGATCTTCCTAATCCTTGTATCAGCCAGGTATATTAATCTTTCCTCTCTGAGTATACGGTTAAATTGTAAACTGGGAAACTGTATGGATTGATGTTTCGATTTATGAGGAAAAGGGAAGGCTTGTCACGCATCACACAAAAGAGGCGCATTCAAAACCACGTGGAAATGCATCAGATGAAATGCAATGATGAATGCAGAGTGCTTGGGAAAGGCAATATTATTGCGGATCGAACAAAAGCCCCCCCTCCTCCCCTCCTCCCATTTGGTCCCGACTTGAATTATTTTCAAAACGTCTTCATTTAATCAGACTTAAGGATTTGTCCTTGTTCAATCATTCAGTCGGTTTTCTGCCCCTTTGAACCAACCTTATTTGATCAGAGTTGTACAATGAATTAATAAATATATAATGCATTGTTTTATAGACGGTTCGTTATCTCATTATTGTTTTCTTTGCAGGTAGAAAAACAGATAGAGATAGGGGAAAAAAGTCTCTATAATAAAACAAACAAGAGGGACAAATACCTTTCTTTCTAAGTCCCAAGAAAAGAAACAAGCTCTCAAATTCCAAGACCGGCGAAACACGCCACAATCGAGAGCGGAAAAGTATTTACACCCCCTTGTAACCTTGAGAGCCGCAAGAGTACAGGAAAATTAAGGCACAAAAAAAAAGCATAAGGTATGGGATTTTGCAATTTTGTGTGGGGATGTGGTTACAAATACAGGTCTCGGGGAGGAGGGGAGGATGAGGATGCAGAGGTCAGTAGTACAATTTCATTGTGTGTTGTGGGTGGTTTACATGTAACTCATTAAGGTGGGGACCCTTCTTTTTGGTTTGTGTGCCCAGGGTGACCCAAACAGAGTTGGCCCGTCCACAGTGCGGTGTGATGCGATGAAACTCGACATCACCGCGCAACGTATGATGCCGGGGGAACGCACGGCCCGAACCGCTGCCACCGGGCGTGAACTCAGCCTGTCGTCGCTCCGCGGGTGCTGTTGCAGCGTTTGGGCCGTTGCGTTCCCGGCAGCATGCCAAAGGCGAGGTCACGCATCACACCCGCAACAAGTGTTGGTGGAACGGGCCTTGGCGCCTGCTACACTAGTTCATAGTTCCAATTTTCTTTATGGTCATGTGACAAACATTGCAGCAGGAGGAGGCTTCATTATTGCGTGCCAAGCCTGATGTTATGGCTGAAAAGACCTGGGGAATGGTAATCACCTACAGCTCGGATCATATGAGTTGTGGACCTGAAAGCAAAATGTCAAAAAAAATGATGCTGTGCTACAATCTATTCACTGGTTCTTGTGGCTGTGCTGTTGCAAAGTTGTTCTTCAGATTGAAATTTGCTGGTTTGCAGGAAACCTGGGTATTCTTAGTTTATGCACTCACTATTAAATCCTTTTTAAATCCTTAAAAATGTGGGTGTTTTTTTACATTTAAATGATTAAAGTGTAGTAAAAAAAACGTTTGAACCAATTTTTTTAATTTAAGAAAGGAAAATGCAGATGAATAATTGAACACTTCATTAAGAAAAGAAAAGGCCATTTGTTCTACCTTTCGTTGCTCTTTCTTGTAGTGATCATTGTCCCGCAAAGCCTGTGCGAGCTTTACTTCACATAAGCAAGGATATGTTGATTAACTCAGAAAGCTTTCTTTTATATAAGTAAACTTTATAATATAATTTATCACCTGTTCTTGTGGAAGTTTTGCCCAAAAGTTGTTCCCCTTTTTCTAAAAAAAAGGGATAATAATATATATGTGTGAATTCAATCTATGTAGTAAGGAGAGATGGTTCGACAAGCCATTAGACCCAACACTAAATCTGCGATCCTTACAGAAGTAGGTAAAGGGCAGTGGAATCGAAAAAAGACTCAACAGCAGATTTTCCATAAAGGACCCGTGCCATTAATGCACGTCACAGGGCCCTTAAGGCTGTAAGGAGGAGGGCCCCCTTTTTTCTTCATTATGCCGGGCAAACAGCCGTAATTGGTGGCTCGGTAATATAACTGCGGGTTACAAAGCTTGCCGGTTGTTTGCAATTTAAAGAATGACGCTCCCAGGCACGAAGTTACTGGGGATCACCTGCTCCCACCGTCATGCCGTAAAGCGGAATTGATTTCCATCGATGAATTACTGGGAGTCTGTAGGGGACTCCAAGACCTGGTTTGGGATGATCAGTGTTCAACAAACAAGGCCCCCAACCAAAGAAGTAACCCTGGGCGCCCCCACCTCTCCACCAGTCCCTGCAAGTCCCCTCCAAAGATTAAACATCAAATGCGATCATTGTTGTTTCTTTTTGTCTTTTTATCTCCCTTTTCTTTTTGTTCATTTATCCCTAATATTATTGTCGTCATAATTTGTACTTCACTCTCTGTACCCTCTCTGCTGCTGTAACGCTGTGAATTTCCCCACTGTGGGACTAATAAAGGATTATCTTATCTTATCTGTAACAGGGTGCCATTGGCAAACTGTTACAGTTCTGCGCTGTTACATAACAGCTGTATTATTTGTACAGATACTTTTTTTTTTTTTTAATTTACTGTTAAATGAATTTGTTATTCCTTTGATGGCACTAACCCAGAGCATAAAGTGGTGGTTTAATTTGAAGTACATTTAGAATTTTTTTACTGCTTTCTAGTACACGACGTGGGATATTAAATACCCTCTCTACAAGGAACATTTTATCAAGCAAAAAACAAGCCCTCAAACAGCTGCATACACAGGAAAAAAAAAATAGGGATTTTTAAGGAGGAGAACGCAATAATTAAAAAGGACTCTGGTGCGAAGGGGTTGGTGACATACATCACCTGCCTTCCAAAGATGCTGAGTGGTCGTTATCAGGTTCATTAATGAGCCGTTATATATTTTTATTATTATTGACCTTGTATTCTATTGTCTGTACATGATTATGGGGGAAGCCATTTTGCCTGAGCTATAATTTAGAGAGACAGCAGCCACATTGACCATGGGAACCAGAAGATGTTTATCTCAGCAGTTTTTTGTTAAAACAGATCGTTACTAAACAGTTCTTTTTAAAAATTATTTTTTACATAAAAACTTGATTTAGAAATGAAGGATTTTCCTGATGACACAGGAAAATTCTGAAAACTCTAGAAGTGCAACCTTTTAGATAAAAGGCTATGAGTTTTTTATATTTTGGTAATGGATAGCTTTCATATTGATGGTAGCTGTAATTGACATGTTAGGGCTTAATGAGGGCTGCTGGTTATGTGTAATGGGTCCATTTGGCTTGAAGGCCTCAATCAGGGTCATAAAAATGGCAGGTAATTATATATCCATTAGCTGATGGCTTGTAATTATGGTCCACTATATAATATTGTATCAGGCAGTGTTGTCATGACCTCTTCATGGAAAACTCACATTGCCAACCTTTTACAGATCGCAGCCCGGGAACTTAACATTTATTGCCACATGGATCACAACTTTATGACAGCAAGTATCCCCACACACAGGTTATTCGTCCATGTCAGACGGCTGGTTGCAAAAGGTTTTAAAGTAAGTCTCCAAGGTTTTTTGTATTATTATAACAAATTGGCGTTTAACAACACCCGCCACCTCTGTCCATTAGCTGTTTCACACTACTCGCGGAGTCAGGAGCAACTTTCTTAGTGTTTTGCCTCCAACCTGGCCTCTGCGCACCCAGCAAAATCTTACTCCGTTTCCAGTGCAGATATTTCACTCCTTAGTGAGTATGGGAAACTATATCGCATCCACAACTCTGCCTTACCCAATTTATTGTGGTGAGGCAGGACATCGGCTACGCTATGCTCCACCTATTGGCCATGTTCACACTTGGCCTTTGCATTTGAATTCCGTTTCAAAACGCAATTCAAAGGGGAGGTGCTTGGCCTAATCACATATACATTCACGGTCCCACTAAGCATCGGAACGCCCCCTTCAGTGCAGAAATTTGTGTCGCTTGATGACTAGTGCAGCTGGGCCACAAGAGTTGTGTGCAACACAAATGTGGCACAGGTACTTCTTATATAATTGCGCAACAGTTTGCACAGAAAGGAGTGTGTAAAGTCCAACAGAAAACTGGCCAAGGGCCTTAGAAATGTGGGCCAATGTCTTTGGTCTGCAATATCCAATAACACCAAGCAGAGCAGGACTCCTTTCGACAAGCTTCATTTTTCAGACATCAGGTGAGAGTCATTCCTTTTGACTATAAACTGCCTGTTGTGCCCCTACCCTTGAATTTCTTTGCGCTTATATTTCCCTACTTCTGCCTATCCATCTTTATGCTTGTGGAGTTCCTCCATCAGTCATAATCTTCCCAGATCACTTGCAATAAGTAACACGAAACAGGTCTTTTGTGTCATTTGCAGGCCAAAGACATTGGCCCACATTTACTAAGGCCCTTGCGGCAGTTTTCTGTTGGACTTTGCACACTCCTTTCTGTGCAAACTGTTGCACAGGTATATAAGAAGTACCTGTGCCACATTTGTGTTGCACACAACTCTTTTGCCATATATACGCCCCCCATAGATACGTGCGGCACCGTACCGTTCCATAGGTGGGAGGAAGATAGGACATGTGCGCCATATATCACTATGGAGAGGGGTGGGGCACACATCGTGTGTGTATATAATCCAAGATAATACGGATATCTCTTACGCAATACAAACAATACAAACCTACAACAATACAAGTCTTTTAATACTCAGCTTTGATGCAAGGCAATGAGGTGTCTCCCTTCCGTTTTTTTTATATAATCAAAAAAGAAAATTACAAAAAATTGTTGTAAATGTTCCCTGTGCAGAATGTTCCTTATAACAAAGACACAAATACAGAAGAGTGTATCAGGAATGCTTCTCATTTTCGGATTCATCTTCAGTGTTAATAAGTTACGGAGAGTTCTCCACCAGATGGCAGTAGAACGTTTCTAACAGTCTTTCCCATCTACATTTTTCAGGTTGGAGTTGTCAAACAAACAGAAACTGCAGCGCTCAAGGCGGCCGGGGAAAACAAAAACTCTCTATTTACCAGGCAGCTGACCGCCTTGTACACAAAGTCAACCCTCATTGGAGAAGATATCCTTTTACCTACAGTCTACTTAAATGGTCACTAGCCTTTTAACAAACTATTAATTAATCTGCCTTGCACTAAAATATATTAACTTTCTGTTCTATACTTCTTTCCCCACTTATTTGGCTCTTTTCTTCCTCTCCTGCCTCCATATATGCAATTCACTCTGATATGTTCTCTGAATCAGACTTGCTATCTCACTGGAGCTTCCTGAAATTTCTAATATACAGATGTATAATGAGAGGAGGCAGGGTAGGGAACAGAAGAGACACTGGGACAAAGAATACAGCAGTTAGAAAGATCATAACCCAAATTTCAAGCATAAAAAACTTCCTCATCCAAATAGAAAGTAGTTGTTTAGCTCTGAATCAATAACAGAAAGCACTCCTACATAAATCCAAACCCATCAAAAGAATAGAGTCCATGCTATAAATTTTATTGGAAATTCATGTTGAAAATTTGCATCGCAATAAATATTTGTGATATATATAACAATATATTGTGCCCCACCATTAAACCTAGGGATTGCACACTACTACCAACAAAACTTTAACCCAATGTCATAAATAAACTGCAAGTTCTAAATATCAGGAAAACCTTACAATGTACAAGCTGCTGAGAAAGTCTAACCATAAATTGTACCACAGACAGATCATCTAAGTCTTGCTCATAATGGTGTATAGTCTTCTATGGTCAAGATGAGGCTCCCCAACGCGTGTTTTGCCCCTGCATGGAATGAGATTGTCTTTAACAAACTCGCACGTGGGCAATGGTCCTAAGATTTTTGGTCTACTGTTAAAATCTTATCAATTGACTGGCGGGCACATGCTCACTGCCATATTACAGATCTCTGCATGGAGCAGACACTGGTCGCATCCTAGAAGCCTTTCCCAATGCACTTTTTTTTATCATGAAAACCATTGCCTCTAAATCTATGATGAAGTCCATTGTACAATGTCTTCCTTAGCCGATCATAAATGTGAGCCCATTATTGAACATTGATGATTCTTTGGAGATTGAGGCGGCCACTACTGACACCCCATGTAGCTACCTCCTGTGCGTGTGTGAAATGCCTGAGAAAACTAAGAAAACTGATGATGTTGCATTTGGCTTGGTGGTAAGATTTTTTTTGTTATCTATCTGCTTTGAAATATACAGTTGCACACCACTACTTTCATATTCACATTGGAGTAAGGAACTGTCCCATCTTATCCCTATGTATTATTCAATGAATTAGCTGTGACTGGAGTGTTGCTTTAACCCTTTAAGGACCTCACCCTTTTTTTGTTTTTTCATTTCCATTTTTCACTCCCCACAATCAAAAATCTATAACTTTTTTATTTTTACACGTGCAGAGCTGTGTGACCACTTGTTTTCTGCGCAACAAATTGCACTTCATAGTGGTGGTATTTATTATTCCATGCCATGTACTGGGATGCGGGAAAAAAATTCAAAATGCAGTGAAAATGGTGAAAAAACACAGTTACGCCGTTTTCTTGTGGGCTTGGATTTTACGGCTTTCACTTTGCGGCCCAAATGACATGTCTACTTTATTCTTTGGGTCGGTGCGATCATCTGGAATACCAAATTATTATAGGTCTTATAATGTTTCCATACATTTACAAAAATTAAAAACTCGTGTAGAAATGTTTTTCTTTTTAATTTGCCATCTTCTGGCGCTAATAACTTTTTCATGCTTTGGTGTACAGAGCTGTGGGTGGTGTAATTTTTTTTGCGACTTCTGTTAAAGTTTTTAAATGCTACCATTTTTAGGACTGTACGACCTTTTGATCACTTTTTATTGAATTTTTTATATAGGGTACTTTAACCCTAGGTTGTCCGATTGATCCTATCATATACTGCCATACTGCTGTATATGCGATATGCAGCAAAGACTTACCGATTATGGAGAGGGCTCAGCCCGTGAGCCCTCTCCATGCAGCCGACCCATGACGTGCATTTTTGTCATAGGTCGTGACAGGGTTAAAGGGAACGTGTCACCAGGGACCTCATTTTCACTAAAGACAGATTGTAAAAGCCCATGACACCTGCAGTGCAAAATGCCTCTCTGCCTTTTCTAATTGTTTGCATTACAGTATAAATGTGTGTTATAACTTACTCTTGCATCCTGACAAAATCCTGGGGTAGTCCCAGGGGTTGGGCTTTGGTTTGTATGCATTTCAAAAAGCAACATGTGACTTGTATGGGCTGCAGGCTGCCTCCATCTTTGTGCTCCTGTACAGCTTGTCCCTCCCCCACTGATGTCAGGCTGACCAGGCTGTGACCTCTGAGAAGGAGCAGGAGGTGGAGCTATACAGGAACACAAAGGTGGGGGCTTAGATCTGAGGAGGGAGTAACAGTCAAGGCACATGTAGTCCTGTGACTATCGCAGGATTTTGTTAAGAGTAAGTTATAACACACAATTACATTGTAATGCACATGCTTAGAAAAGGCAGATTTGTTATGTCAGTCTGATATATCTATATGATATCTTAAAAGTAGAAAAAGTTGTTGCTGTTGTGTTTTCACACTATGTACTGGGGATAGATCCAGAGTCTGTGTACAGTGTGATCAGGTGGTGTAATGGAGGATGCCCCTGTAGACTTGATGATCACCTGAAGATGTTTACACACTTTGGGACAAGGTGTTTATCCAGCTGGAAGGACTAAGATTCCCTCACGATTGCCATGTCCTCCAGGTTATTTATCCTCCTAGCATCTCCTTCTGGGACCTGATATTGTGTTGATTTGTGGCTCAAAACTGCAGAAAAATCAACATAAGTAAATTTTATTTCGATGACTTAGTGCAGAAGATTTATTTGAAAGATCACATTATACTTTCTGGAAAACAAAGCAAAATCACACAAGCAAAACCTGTTTTTGGCGGAAAAGTTTCTGGTAGTTGATAGTTGTTGGTAGGCAAATTAGGGATCTGGTGCTTTCTGTTTTTCTAGAGAAGTCATTAGATAAATCTGCACCAAATTTTGGAACACAAAAAAAAAGAAAGATATATTGGAAAGACTTCTGCTTTACAGTGTTGACACAATTTGGCCAGAAATTGGATGTCCCACAAGTCAGACATATCCTTTATGTAGATAATGGAGGGAAAGTGTCTTATTACTGAGGGTTTGACCACTGTTTTCTCATTGATCACCATCGCTGATGTCCCTGATTGTGAAGCAGTGGTGGACTTGTATGACCCCATTCTATGAGATTGCCTTATATCACTGACCTATTGAACTTTTGGGATAGATTTTTATCTGGTTATTTTACTTTGCTATTTCAGAAACTATTGACCTAAAATTTGAAAGCCAGGCCAGTCACTCCCGACATTCGGAAGGGGAAGATTGCGACCCTGAGTTTGAGCTTCGTTGCCAGGCAGTGTAAAGTCATTGGGGGACATTTACCATAAGTGTCAGTGTCTACATTGGCTTACCGACCTGCTCTCGGAAAGAAGATACACATTTAATATTGTTGCGCTGTGTAGATACATTTCTGGTGCGGAAACGCCATAGTAAATGTCCCCCATTGTTTCTAGGTCTTTGGATAACTGCTTTTAATGGCCAATTCTGTGATGGGTTATTTAACGTGTAACCCTCATTTGAGATAAATTATATTTTATATTGTGTGTGTGTGTGTGGGGGGGGGGGGTGATGTTTTTCTAATACACATCATTAACAAAATTTAGAAAATCAAGCTAGTCTCTCCTATAAAGATCTGTATTCCAACCGGTACAGTTTGGGTCTGTGGAGGTTGCATGAGCTCACATCTTATCTCTCTGTTTTTGGTTAAACATCTCTGAGTAGGGAGGATTATCCCCTTCACTTTCAGCTTGATCTCTTAAAAATACTACAGCCTGGGAGAGAGTAGGAAGAGTTAGCACTCACAGCTGTGTAACAAACAAGAGAGGTAAGAGACTCCTCTTCAATCCTGTAGACAGATTTGCCATAGCAGCATAGAATTAGCAGGTGGACATTGCAGCTTATTTCTTTACAAACTAAGCAGAATTTCTTAATGAAGTATATTAGAAAAATGTTAACAACTCCCCAACACACACACAATATTGAAAATCTGAAATGAAATGGTTACTCTTTAAAGTTTCAGGCCAGAAAACCATTATAGCAGCCAAATTGTTGTCACTTGGGTGTCAAATGGCAGCTTGACGTTTGTGATGTGCTTCTGGGAAGAGCAGACCTCTTGTCATATTTGAGCCATTCCCACCATTCTAATATAATGGGGGACATGATATGTGCACATTATACAAGGTTAACCCTTTCTTAATGAGATCAGTTGCCTCACTATGTATTACATAATAGATGTATAACAATCTGTAATACAGAATTTTCATGAACTCCCTCATTTGATGTCTTGGTCTTTGGACATCCTCTCTTTGGCAGCAGTGCCGCATTTCCACAGACGCTACACCACGTGTTGCATTTTTTTGGCATGCTGCGGTCTTCATATTCATACATAGAGTAGTGCTGGTCCGTTCTCTCTGTTTGGCTACACCACATGTTATCACTTCCCCAGGGCCACCATCCCCCCACGTTTTCTTATCACAAGGGGGTCCGAGGGGCTCACAGCACATTCCCGGGTCCTTTTATGAGAAAAAAAAAATCTATTCTCACCATTAGGCTTTTTTTCCCCGGCCCCGTGGCTCTGTCTTCGGGTCTTCCGTCCTGGGCACATCACTATGAAACGGTGGTGTTGCGCCGTATACGCTGTGCGGGCCCTCACACTATGACACCACACCGCCGCATCATAGTGATGCTCCCGGGCCGGAAGAACAGAAGACAGAGCCGCTGGGCCACGGAGAAGAAGTCGAAGGTCAGTATAGACATTTCATTAAAGGGGGGCGTCTGGCAGGACATTTCATTAAAGGGGCCATCTGCTGTGGACTGGGGGGATGACTATGGCCTGGTGGGGCTATCTATAAACTGAGGGGACATGTGCAGTGTCTATCTATATACTGAGTGGGCAAGGGCAGAGTCTGGCTCAAAAATGTTTTGGTAAAAAAAATTGTATAATAGTCTTTTATATCAATCTGGGAATGGACACCGGTTTGGGGTAGGAAGGGGGGTGCCATGCACTGCACACACAGCAATCCATTTTCTGACAAAGTCCAGAGATGGGAACGAAACGATAAAATTAAATTTTGGATTGCGTTAATATGTATGTATTATTCTTCAATAAAAGAAGTTTGCATCAGAATCCGTATCTCCTATCTTGAGTGCGAGTCCTTTATTTTCTAAATTCGACTGGGGTTGGTTCCCTAGCTTGTGCACCAAACCGCAACCCTTTCTTTACAAGGAGTGACATGTATTATTCCATGATCTGTACAGCGCTGTGGAATATGATGGTGCTATAGAAATAAAGGTTTATAGTTATTAACACCCAGTCCTTTTTCAGGCTGTTCAGCCATCTACAGGAGAAGTGATCTTTGACAGTTTTCAGGACTCTAAATCACGTTCTGAGTTGGAGACGAGGATAATACGTTTGCAACCGTCTGAAATTTTACTATCGTCTGAGATTTCGGAAAGAACTGAGAAGCTAATCAACAGCATTACAGCAGCGTGGTGAGTGTACCGTGTCATGCCTCGACTTTAACTAATTGTAATACTTTTACATGTACACATGGGGGCGCTGTGTTGTTATACATTTCATGGGTTCTGAAATGTGTATCGGAACTAAATGTAAAGAACTTCACAATCCCAGATTTTCAGATGTCATTTTCGAGATAAGCCGCCATGTGTTAACATGAGGGAATGTTATTTCTAGTCATCATCAACTGTATTCTAGAATGTACTGTGTAATATGTATATATGTGTGTGCATGTATGTATATATGTGTGTGTGTGTGTGTGTGTGTGTGTATATATAATTATATATATATATATCTCTAATTTTTTTAAGAAAGTTTTCCCTGAGCTAGTTAGTGAGTGAGGACTAACCGGCGATTCTAATACATAATACTGGGGGTGATTTATAGAGGCTTTTATGACACTTTTCTTGAGTACAAACCTTGCAATAATCACAATTCCTTGTCAACTTCTAGGAATTGAGATTATTTCCACCTTACGCCAACTCTGTGCCAAGTGGGTGGGACCTGTTGTAGAATTGCCTGGGTGGAGCCTCCTGATATATATAAGGGGGGGGGGGTGAGTTATCATATATGCTGGTGCATGATGCACCAGCATATGATAATTTCTCCCTTCCCCGACTCTGATATAGATTGGAACAGACCAGTATCGGTATAGGAAAAAAAAAAGGCACTTGACAACTATGTTATCGTCTCTGCTGTCTGTGCCTTCCTTTTTTTCTCTCTCTCATGATAAACCATAGACACTTACTCATACATAAAGGCACAGTGACTCTGGTAATCTTCTTCTATTTGTTATCCATGCCCTCCTTCCTTTTATAATCAACTTTTATAATTTTGCTAATCTGCCTGAAGGGTTCTAGGGAGGTATTAGCAGAGCCCCTCCATGCTGCAGTTTCACTGGCTGTTACACTGTCTCACCCTCCCTCTGCTCGTGTAATCTCACATGAGCACAGGCAGTCTTAGAACGCAGTGGGTGGGGCTACTCCTGCACAATGTAACAGCCTTAAAATGGAGGGGCTTTAGTAACACTCCCAAGAGCCCTTCTGATCCATAAGCATCATTTTAAGAGTTTATTTTAGAAGGAAGGAGGCCATGGATAAAAAAAATAGGAATATTACAGTCATGATGCCTGCATCTATGTGTAAGTGTCCCTGGTTTACAATGCTGGATTTTGATGATAGATTTTCCTTTAAGGCTCCGTTCACTTGCATTGGGGCTTTCTGATACACTCTCCGTGTTAGGAGTAGTTGCACTTTGTGTAACAATGTTTGGTAGGGGGAGATACTACCCAAGCAGTCTTTTAAATAATAAATATAATTTAAAAAAAAAACCTCCACCTTTAGCGCTAGCTGCGTTCCTCTCTGATAGGGCTTCATTTCCATAATTGAATATTGTCACTATAACTTTAACCTTTGCTTGTGATATTTCATGTTATCAATGTATCACCATGTTTACTCCTATGTAATTACCAAATATGTAGGAGTCTTTTGTTTTATCAGATTATTACTATACGCTAAAGACTTTACATTGTTTTTTGCTATTTTTCCTGTCTTTGTACTTTTTCTTGAATCTTTAGTGGGAAGATTGCTTTCTGCGCTTGTGAGGTGGGTGTCTACGGAGATCCCAAATGTGGGATGTAGTATAATTAACTTGCTGAAGTAAAAATATAGGCTGCGCTCCGCCGTCACTGTCATGTCTTTGAGAGTAACGGTGCATGGCAACAGATTCTAAAGTTTGACTTTTCAGCTTTAAAGTGTCTTGAGATAAATCTTGTTATGAAACAACTTTCATGCCAGACGCAGATCAAAAGATTCTCCTCACGTGCTGCACGTATAAACGTACCGCAAGATAACTTGTTTACCTGTTTTAGTCTAAATTTTTTTACCAGACGTTAGTACTGATTCTTGATTTCTATATACTGTGCGGAAAATGTATCATAGCCGACACTCCATGCGCAGCCATCCACCATGGCGGATACATCATGCGGATTAGACCTCCTTATGTGTCCTTTAGGGGCGCAGCCAGTGGGGAAAACTACAGCCCCTACCTGGCGTAGTTTTGCATTAAAAACAGCAAACATTTAGAAGTGAAGGTTCTCGGGCTATAGCGAGTGCAAAGCAGGAACACTCCGTAACGGCCCACTCCATTGGTGGCCGCACCCCCTCCACATAACTCTAGTCCTAACACCATTTAGGAGCAAGGTCAGAACAGACTAGATGGCGGGCAGTTCATTTAAATGACCATTAGTCATCTCTCTGTCCATTGTTGAGCCCCCGTTATGTCAATTAAGAAAATGTTTTTAAGTACATTGTATTTTTAACCACCACCTTGTCAGCAGTATGGGCTGTATGGAGAGGAGTCACAAGCTGAACCCTCTTCATAAATGGCGGGTGTCAGCGGTATTACACAGCTGACACCTGCCAGTAAAAATTTTAATTGCCCCCATTTGCCTAGAACACGTATATAAAATTAATAAAGAAGTAAAATCATAAACCTGTTAGGTATGGTTGTTAGGGGAGGATTTAAGATATCCTCTTTATAGTGCGTCAATTGTGTGTTTAAAATTTATTAAATTATTGCACATGTGCACGGTTACAAGGAAATGAATCGGACCACTGCTGATGCAAGACCAGCACTGCGCAAGTTTGGTTTGACAAATCTATATAGAAAAGTAGGATAAAAGTAGAAAAGGAGTAGCGTATAAATCATAACATATCGGGGTTCCCAGATCATATAGTCTCTTGATTGGAGAGTTTCCCTGCTGTGGCGCGCCAACGTCACCATAGTGGGTTCCTGAAATTCCTCAGCCTCGAAGCTTTAGGTGCGGTCCACGATGCCGGCACCATCCAAAAATGTATTCTCTGTTACAGTGCTTTTAGGAAAATAAGCAAGTGGAAATGACAGCTAGGTTTACCTTAACATGGTGTTCAAAAATGTCAGCTGTTTCAAAATATAAAAACAACTATTCCCGGTGGTGAACCTCATAATAAAACAAGACATGGAAAAAATATGCAAATGAACCAGACTCAGTTAACAGCTATGGAGCCCAAAGCTCCATAGTTTTTTTTTTTAAATTTATAACAAGAAAGTAAGAAGCTAAAAGAAGAGCGGGTGCCAGAGGGGGCACTCATTAGCATGGAAGTGTGCTTTGTTTACAATCCTTCATCCTGGTACATAGGTTTTCAGTATGGTAATGTCTCACATGTCAAGGAAAAAAGGAAGTAAAAATTGTTATCATTTAAAGAGACCTGTCACCCCAAAGAAAGCAGCTCCTAGTGTTACCCCATTTTTAGAAGTTTAAACTGTTAGCTTTATCGGAACACTCTGATAAAGCTAGCAGACACCGGAGTACCTATAGAGCTTACAGCGGTCCGGTATATTCATGAGGGGGCGGCCCGGAGCGCTGCTTCTTCCCCAGACCACCCCTCCCAAACCATAGACCGGCGGTGACTGCTGGGCTTCATGTGGCAGTACCGCCCCCCTCATGAATACGCCGGACCGCTGTGAGCTTGGTGCGGTGTTCTGAGGCTATGGTGCTGCAGTGTCTGCTAGCTTTATCGGAGGGTTCTAATACTGCTATTACTGGGCTACTGCTAGGAGCTGCTTATTTTGGTAAACAGCTCCTAGTGCGTTTTTTTTTTTTTTAGGGTGAGTGGTCCTCTTTAAAGCAGAGCAGAACAAAACTGCAAATATTGTAAAACTTCAACCTCTAACCAACTTGGATTAGTTTTCTTCTAAACTTTTCACAGAGAATTTATGAACTTTTTGCATCCTGCAGATTTCATTGGTGGCTTTGTACAGGAAGGCTCCAGCTTTGCCAGCCATTATTTAGGTTGGTTTCCTGCTGTGCTACCGTTTCCTTTTTATTTTTGATATTGAACTCTTTTATGTTTGACTTTTGCCGAGAGTTTAAAGCTTATTCTTTTTCAAATAGTTGTTGACTTGTCTACCATTTTCTTTCAAATAAAATTTAAAGGGATCCTGTCATCGTTTATGTGGTTGCAGCTTATCATTTTGGACCCCAAACCTGGAAACCTTGTGCCCCATCTATTGTTAAATCTTCATAGTTTCTTTTTCTGCTGGAGAGGAGTCGTGTCTCTACAAGGCTTCAGCTACACATGGCGCATGCAGATGGGACTGCTGAAGAGGAGTCATGTCTCTACAAGGGCTCAGCTACACGGCGCATGTGGAACTGCTGGAGAGGAGTCATGTCTCTACAAGGGCTCAGCTACACATGGCGCATGCAGATGGGACTGCTGGAGAGGAGTCATGTCTCTACAAGGCTTCAGCTACACATGGCGCATGCAGCTGGGACTGCTGGAGAGGAGTCATGTCTCTACAAGGGCTCAGCTACACGGCGCATGTGGAACTGCTGGAGAGGAGTCATGTCTCTACAAGGGCTCAGCTACACATGGCGCATGCAGCTGGGACTGCTGGAGAGGAGTCATGTCTCTACAAGGGCTCAGCTACACATGGCGCATGCAGCTGGGACTGCTGGATAGGAGTCATGTCTCTACAAGGGCTCAGCTACACATGGCGCATGCAGCTGGGACTGCTGGATAGGAGTCATGTCTCTACAAGGCTTCAGCTACACATTGCGCATGCAGCTGGGACTGCTGGAGAGGAGTCATGACACTAGTTCTTATGGTTATGAGGATCTGCGCTGTGGAAAGATAATACCTTACTGTGGCTGAAATACATCTTTGATCAATGGATAAAAATAAAGAGTTTTTCTTTTACCTTGCTGCAGCTGATCATCATTTTCATGATTACTTTTAGCCCTTGGTGAGTAACAACGTCTTGAGCAGAATGTACAATTCTACAGTCACAGCTGAAGTCTCTCTTCTGGCTAAGTGTATTGACTGATCTGGATCTAACGACTCTGATATATTTTGGTTAGAGTCGCCTTTATACCTAGCCTTGTTCAGTAATGTTATGTAGAAAAAAAAATACTACTCCCTCTGTACTAAGAATATATCTGACAGGCTTGTTTACTGCTTCGAATAACACCCAGCAGAATTGTGAATGCTGCTCTGCTGAAAAACGCAGACTATTGAAATAATGAAGGCAATAAAACGTGGCCTTGTGCTTTTATATGATTCCAGGACTCCTCAGTGTCTTCTAATAATAATCTATAATTTACAGTACTAGGTACATTATCCCATAAACAATCTGTTAAATGCTCCTCAAATCCGATCTTGCGCTTTAAAGAGAACGTGCCTCCTCTCTTGGCATTTCTGTTTTTGTAAATTCTTGCATTACTCATGAAACATTAATGTTTGAGAATATTTTCTTCAGTTTGTGTTGTGCCATTCCTTTGGTATTTCTCCTAAGTGTCAGGGTCAAGTAACACATGAGTGTTACTGTTCTCCTTGTTGGGCCCCTGTATAGTCAGAATAACCTCTTCAGGCCCACCCATGGACTTTGTATCCAGACGGAACCTGCATGTTAGATACTCTGTTCCCTCGCTGTAGCATTGGGTCCCTTATCACACTATCTGAGACAAATTTTAGAGCTTTCCGCTCACTTGAGCCCAACCACAAGTTTTTATTCTATTTTACATTTCCCTCCTCCTCTCTGTCTATTAGAAATGGGATGGAGAACCGTGTGATGTGCCTGAGCTCCTGTTCTCTATCTGAGGGCCGAGGGTCAAACAAACAGTGAACTTGGACAGTTAACCTCTTAGATGCAGTGGACCACAACATCTAAGGGGTAAGACATTGGCATCCTGAAAATGTGATTGGAGGTGTAAGTGGTGTCACAAGGCAGCTAAGGGACCTAATGGTGGTTACAAGGTCTGCCTGAATTATAAAGCTCCAAAAAAATACCCCTACACACACAAAGAAATAGTTCGAAATAGAAATAAAAAGTTTGACAGAAAATATTTTGTTACCTTTTATATACGCAAATACAGGAAAAATATTGGAAATACTTTTTTTTAAAGAAAGGCATCAAAACTTTTTTTTTCCCCCAAAATTTGCACAAAAATAAAAGTCTAGGGTAGCTGTGGTGCATAAACAATATAGGTAAGAAAAAAGGTTTTTCTTATTGAACAATTGAAAAATTGGGTTTGCTGTTAACATTAACAAAAACAGAAAAATTTTTAAAAATGAAGGCTCTTGGTATGTGTAAATGGGAAACTGGAAAAAAATTTGTTTTAAAAAATGTGGTCATGACATTTACAATTACTTTAGTACTCCCCCGCCTTCCCCATGCAACTCTGTAAAGTAAAAAGCTCTTCCGAGTCCTATGGTTTACCCCTTTTTAGCATGTGTCTTCCTTTGTGACATTATTTCTGCCTGCATGGACAACCACCAATTTGCCCAAGATGACTGGTTCCACCATTATTGGGGCTGCCCAAACTAAGTTTGAGGAATCTGGAACATCACCCAAGGGTGGGAAAGCACCTATACTTACACCTCATAGGCTGTAAGCTCTTACTAGCAGGGCCCTCACTTCTATTGTCCCCTATGATTTGTGAGGTGCTATGGAATATGATGGAACAGTATAAATAAAGATTATTATTATTATTATTATTACTACTACTATACCGTTTGGTTCCCGGTTCCAGCATCTCTCAGGTATCTCCAGTTTTTGGGCAAGCATCTATCTTGAAGTTACTGGAGGTCAAGGATCTAAGTCCAGTGAACTTCACTTTTTTTGGTGTCCCCTGATCCGAGGAGGCTACTAATGGCTGCGGGTCCTTTGACTAACCAAGGCAGAGTACTGAAAACTGGAAGTACAGGAGTGACCCGTACTGGTGGAGTGATCACGGTAGACTTGTTTTTTGTTTTCCCTTTCCCACCTTGGCATGGCTCCGTGGACGTGTTCCACATTCCTTTAATCCAACATATTTATAACCATACTCAAACTTTCAGTATTAGTCATGTTTTGGATGTACAGTTTCCGGTGATATGTTGGCTCCTTATAAATTAAGGTTTTTATTATCATTGTTAATTTCTACTTTGTGTATTGTATTTGCTTCCTATGTGACATGTAGTGGTCCGGTTACACACACTTGGCTGCAGTCTCCGTATAGAAGCATTGTAGGCATTTTCTTCTCCTTTATTGGCCTTGTTTACTGGATGTAATGTCCCCAGCCTTGTGATCTCTGACCGGTGATTATGCCGCCATTCCTCCTCTATGAGGTGATATTGATTATCGTCTCTGTGTATTTCTCAAGTAACACTGGTGACGTCTGTTCAGACCTGAAACTAAGACATAAGTGTCCTGCGAGCCCTAACATCAGTGCCAGATGTTGTTAACCACGTTCCAGGCCGTAGTGATGTGCACGCTGGATGTTCTCTGTGTTAATGAAAAACTAGAGCTTCAGGTTCATGGGGAGAATAACCTGTTATATAAAACAATTCAGCTACAGAAGAAATGGTGACCCTGGGGCGTGTTTACTCTACAGGCGGCCGCTAGATGCTGACCTGCCATCCCCACTTGTGCTCCAATGTTTTATACAACATTAAATACAGGTTTGATAGGGGGTTAGTGTGGAAAGCAGATGAAGCTAATGTGGTTACCCTTTCATTGCTCTCCCTAAACCACAGGGATGAGTAGTACGTTATTAGCACTGGAATAGAGAGGCAACAAATGGACATAAAAGTAGAGTAAAGAGAAACTCTAAGTGGAGGTGATGAGCAGAACAGTATCACAGACTGAACAATGCAGTCTTGCACATTACAAGAGGCACAAGTGCACCTCCAATTCAAAAAAACAATTTTGGAAATAAATAGAACATCTGAATGGAGGAAGTAGGATATTGGGGTATAAAGTGTACTCCCACAAACATGTAACTGTTTCAATATCTTGGTTTTTTAATGTGACCATGAGGATCAATTATATCTTGACCACGATGTCTCCTGCTTTTCATGAGTAGCTTGTCTACTGAGCAGGGGCGTAACTACAGAGGTAGCAGCCGCTATGGGGCCCATAGTGCCAGGGGCCCCAGCATCTGGGGTATTGGTTGTGAATATGCTCTATGTGTGTATTAGTGATGTGTATATTCTGTGTATATGATGCATGGGTGTATATGGGACTGTATGTATGTGTATATGGTGTGTGTTTATACTGTATGTATATTATTTAAGGGGTAATTGGGGTCCCATTCAGAAGTCCGCTATGGGGCCCTGCTTTTCCTAATTACGCTACTGCTGCTGAAGCATGGCATTCTACAGAGCTACGAGACACCAAGTGCAGATTCCCATAGAATCCCACAGATTTCCAATGGGAAACAGATCTCCCATTCATCTGCAGGTTCCACAGATCTGTATGTTAAATGACAATGACCCAGAAAAGATCACAGTTTGGTGTATGTATCCTTGAAGGAACTCTAAATTAGAAATGTTGGTAATGGCAGTGAGTTGTATATGACATTGATTTTCTCCTTTTTTCATTAGCCTACGAGATGATGACCGGATAAGAATTGAAAAGAGGATCAGCGATCATTTTGAGTACAGTCAGGCTTTTCAGCTCATCAGTGATTTTTATGGGAAAGATGAAGGTAACGTATCCTAAATTTTCTGTTCCCCTACTCGCACTGCTTTACTACTGTATATATGGGAAAAGGAACTTGCTTTACTTGTCGTATTATGTTTTTAGTTTTGATTTTTTAAAATTTGCCAATGTGGTTTAATTGTTCCCTAAGTTGTCACCTGAATCCAAATGTGAAACTTGGACTTTTTAAAAAAAAGTCGCAAATTTTAATCTAATGTATGGCTGCCCCGACCGGGTGTAAAAAATTAGCTTTGAACTGATTACGACTTTTGGAGACTTTTTGAAGCCCAGACGTCATATGTGTCATTGAAACCCCCCCACAAAGATATGGAACATCTGACCAGAAAAGCCAAGAAAAGTCCCAAAAACAGACTGACAAAGCCAGATTTATGATACATATGCCCCAATGTGTCCTCACTGCACCGTTAATGGGGACCGATATCAGGGTCCCGATTTAAGTTTGTCTGAATGAGCCTTTATCCTGTATGTATGTACAGCTCTTAAAACGACTACTAATTATCCTGTATGTATAAAGACAACTCAGTACTACTACTCGTATCATGCTTATAGGGGCACTGCACAGAACTACTACACTTATCCTGTATACAGGCAGTCCCCGGGTTATGTACAAGATAGATTCGGTTAGTTTGTTCTTAAAGTGTAACCGTCATTTCAAAAAACTTTTGATGTTGTAGGGCAGGTAATTTTAAGCCCTTTTGCAATTGGATTAGCTACCCAAATCTTGCTCCTTCCTCTTGTATTCTGCAGACTTCCCCTAGATGGCAGTGAGCTCTCATATGTCTGTTACTATGGACATTCCGTCTTCATAAAAAAGCTGAGACTATGGAAGTAGAGACACGCCCCCATCCCCCTCCCTGCTCACAGCTGATTACCTCATGTCTCCCTGCTCACAGCTGATTACCTCATGGCTCAGTGCTGCAGAAGTCATGTGCAGGAAGAAGCCCTCACTAATGTAATAACCAAGCACCTACACTTATCTCTCCTCAGCTTTCCCTACACTTGTATATAAACACATAATCCACACAGACAGAAACTGCAGCCCCCCTCCCCCATCACCTCACACAAGGAAGTGGCAGGAGACACTCTGCAAGTTGTGCCCTCATGTGCTGTGCTGGAGTGTTATACTCGTGTATAAGCCGAGTTTTTCAGCACAAAAAATGTGCTGAAAAACGTCCCCTCGGTCTGACACGAGTCAACAGTCAGTAAAAAATCTTTAAAATAATAAACTTAATAATAACCCTCCGGTGGCCCCGACTGCAGCGCTGCTCCCCGATGTCCGCTCTGGTCCTCTTCTGGCTCCGCGGCCGTCTTCTGTCTTCACTAACTTGTGTGGGCACCGCCATGTTTTTCCTCAGGCGGCGCCTAGTATGAGTCAGCAGCGGTGCGTCATACTAGGCGCCGTCCAGGGGGAGAACAATGGCGGCGCCGGCACGAAGTTAGTGAAGAAAAGAAGATGGGCGCCGAAGCCAGAAGAGGACCCGCGCGGACTCGGGGGAGCAGCGCTGCAGGTCGGGGCCACCGGAGGGTGAGTAATAGTTATTATTTTCTTTTAATGCTGGGCTGGCTGTTATTACTGGGGGCGTGCTGTATACTACTGGGGGCAGTGCTGGATACTACTGGGGGCAGTGCTGTATACTACTGGGGCAGTGCTGTTACTACTGGGGGGCTGCTGCTGTATACTACTGGGGGCTGTGCTGTATACTACTGGGGGCAGCTGTATACTATGGGGGAGGCTGTATACATACTGGGGGGGGGGGGTTGTGATTAATGCATTTCCCACCCTCGGCTTATACTCGAGTCAATAGGTTTTCCCAGTTTTTGATGGTAAAATTAGGGGTCTCGGCTTATACTTGGGTCGGCTTATACTCGAGTATATACGGTAGATACATGAGAGATAGATACATAGATATGAGATAGATAGATATATATTAGATTGATTGATAGATAGATATTAGATAGATAGATAGATTGATTGACAGATATCATATAGATAGATAGCTCTGGTGTCATTCGTCAGCAGCAGGCACTTGTGATGAGGTCACAGGAGGCCCCTCTATCTTGCTGATTGTAGTTTTTTTGAGAGCTGGAAACCCTGGTTGTTATGGGCAAAAAGGTACTAAATGAGGACCGAGAGGCAAAATATTTTGAGGAATGATTCCCAGGGACACCTGGAGCAGAATTATGTATTTTATTTTTTTTTTTGTTCAGAATGACGGTTACACTTTTAAGTTTAATTTGTGTGTTATTCGGAAAGGTATATGTTATAATTGTAGCTCCAGACAAATTTTTTTTGTGTGTGACAATTGGATTTTAAAAATGTTGCATTGTCATAAGAACCAGGATTAGCAATAAAGCTTAATTACAGACACATTTAATAACTGTTATAGCTGTTTATTGTAGCCTAGGCCTAAAGTACAGTAAATAACCCAATTACCAGAGGTCCGTTTGTAACTAGGGGTCGCCTTTAAGTCTGGTGTCCTTAAGTAGGGGACCGTCTGTATAAGGGCACTGAACAGTACAACTCTTATGCTGTATACAGGCGGTCCCCTACTTAAGGACACCCGACTTACAGACAACCCATAGTTACAGACAGGCCCTTCTGACCTCTGGTCACTCTACACTGCACTCTACACTGCACTCTACACTGCACTCTACACTGCACTCTACACTACACTCTACACTACACTCTACACTACACTCTACACTACACTCTACACTACACTCTACACTACACTCTACTCTATACACTACACTCTACACTGCACTCTACACTACACTCTACACTACACTCTACTCTATACACTGCACTACACTACACTCTACTCTATACACTACACTCTACTGCAGTGATGGCAAACCTTTTAGAGACCGAGTGCCCAAACTACAACAAAGACCCACTTATTTATCGCAAAGTGCCAACACAGAAATGTAATTTGTGATTTATACTCCCTGCTCTGTCACAGTTTTCATTGATACCAGCACCTGAGGACACCAATAAAGCAGAAAATAGTCCCAGGTAGTCCTGTCACTTTATAATAGCTCTGTGCACAGCAAGTCCTGGGCTGTCTGGGACTGCAGGAAGATACCTGGAGTCCTGCCTGGTGATGGCCTGAGTGCCCACAGAAATGGCTCCGAGTGCCACCTCTGGCACCAGTGCCATAGGTTAGCCATCACTGCTCTACTGTATACACTACACTACACTCTACACTACACTCTACTCTATACACTACACTACACTACACTCTACTCTATACACTACACTACACTACACTCTACTCTATACACTACACTACACTCTACACTACACTACACTCTACTCTATACACTACACTACACTCTACACTCTACACTACACTCTACTCTATACACTACACTCTACACTACACTCTACTGTATGCACTACACTACACTACACTCTACTCTATACACTACCCTCCATTCCTCTCTCTGCTTATTATTCCATCTATTTCTCTTCCCTCTCATCTATAAAGCCATAAATCGTGTTTTTCTCATGGGCCATTATTTTCTTTTGGCTTTTTCTAGGTATTTGCTTCTTGTCTGGAGGTCAAAGTGAAGAGGAGGCGTCTCTCAACCTGAATGCCATGAACCGCTGTGACCTGCTCCGCCCCTGGCGTGTGTCCTTCTCCTACGGCCGCGCTCTGCAGGCTTCATCGCTCTCTGCCTGGCTCGGGAAGACGGAAAACGAGAAAGCAGCCCAGGAAGCTTTCCTTAAGAGGGCCAAGGTTAGTTCCGCTTTCTGGTCTTTGTGTGTTTACACGGAAAACGTTCTCTTTTGCAACCTTAACCCCTTCCCACCGATCTCGCTTTTCGTATTTGGATTTCTATTTCTTGCGCTACTTTAAAAAAAAAAAAAAAAAAACTTTATTTTTCTGTAAACAGAAATATATATTTCTGAGCTTTAGAGCTTATATTTTGCTTAAAAATGATTGTAATTCCTAGTGATGTCATGTGATATTCCATGCATGGGTAATGAGAAGTAGGAAAAAAATTCCAAACGCTGTGGAATTTGACAAAAAAAAAAAACGCATTTGCGCCATTTTCCGGAGTGCTCTGTTTTTATGGGTTTCACTGTTCGCTCCAAATGACACCTCCCCTGTATTCTGTCCATCTGTACGATCACAGGAACACAAAATTTATTCAGGTTTTATTGGGTTTAATAGATTTAAAAAATTAAACCGTTGAAAAACTAATTTTTTCATTTCGTCCTGTTCTGACAAACTATTTGAACTTTTTAATACTTTGTGTACGGACCTGTGTAAGGTGCCAGTTTTTGCCTGGAGGGTGATGACATTTACATTACTATTTTGGACTGTGCAACCTTTAAAATTTTTACGAGTTGCAAAATGGCAAAAAAAAAAGTGGCGTTTTCACAGCCGGGAATAACCGTTTTATATATTGATAGATCGGGACATTTAGGAGCCTTGTTTATGGTTTTATTTGTAAATAGGGGATGATTTGAACTTTTATTTATTTTTTTTCCAATATTTTTAAACCCACTAGGGTAATTTAACCCTAGGGGTCTGACCACTCCTCCCATACCATACTTCAGTATTGCAGTATACGGAGCATTTGCTTTCCATCTGGTCACTGGCACACCATTACAGATCTTGGTGAATGACAGTTCATGGAGCCTCACAAAGACTCCAGACTGGAATGGGAATGGACTGTCGTTGATATCACTAGGAATATTGTTGGCACCGATTGTAAGAGTTACTGGTTAGAGTTTGCAGGGCGGCACGGTGGCTGAGTGAGTAGCACTTCTGCCTTGCAGCACTGGGGTCCTGGGTTCGAATCCCACCCAGGTCAACATCTGCAAAGAGTGTATGTTCTCTCCGTGTTTGCGTGGGTTTCCTCCGGGTACTCCGGTTTCCTCCCACACTTCAAAACATACTGTTAGGTTGTTTACATTGTGAGCCCCATGGGGACAGGGACCAATTTGACATGCTTGTGCAGCGCTGCGTAATCTGTGTGCGCTATATAAATAAAGAATTATTAAATATGTCTAGATACTCGTTTAATGGCTTTGTGATCCACTGATACGTGGCGAGGCCCCTCTATCTTGCTGATTGTAGTTTTTTTGAGAGCTGGAAACCCTGGTTGTTATGGGCAAAAAGGTACTAAATGAGGACCGAGAGGCAAAATATTTTGAGGAATGATTCCCAGGGACACCTGGAGCAGAATTATGTATTTTAGTTTTTTTTTGTTCACAATGACGGTTACACTTTAAGTTTAATTTGTGTGTTATTCGGAAAGGTATATGTTATAATTGTAACTCCAGACACATTTTTTTTGTCTGTGACAATTGGATTTTAAAAATGTTGCATTGTCATAAGAACCAGGATTAGCAATAAAGCTTCATTACAGACACATTTAATAACTGTTATAGCTGTTTATTGTAGCCTCGGCCTAAAGTACAGTAAATAACCCAATTACCAGAGGTCCGTTTGTAACTAGGGGTCGCCTGTAAGTCTCGTGTCCTTAAGTAGGGGACCGTCTGTATAAGGGCACTGAACAGTACAACTCTTATGCTGTATATATGGTTTTCACTTGTGTGTAAGGGGGACCCTCCATTGTTACCTTTGCTATTTCAGTTGATTTGTGTTATAGAGGAATCAGACCTCGGTTTTTATGTCATCGATATCAGCAAGTGCATTTCTCTTCTGATCATACAAATCCTATAACGTAGGCTTACATCTTCCTGAAAGTTAACAATTCTCATGCATACTTTTACGAAGACATAATAAATTTATTATACATTATAGCTCTTATTTCTGTACATATTTTGTTTCTGGACATGAATATTTAATATTCTTTGATTTAACATGTGCCAGCATATCAGCAAAGGAAAACAGACATCTTTCTCTGGAGACCATGAACTAACTTCTGGTAAATACTGTATATAGCAAAGAGAATGATCCCTGTCTCCAGTCTCACATTCTTGCATATTAATATTTTTATATATTTAGATTTCATGTTTGTATGTTACATTTACCTTCAACTGGTGAGCTATTTGGTGAGCATGTCTGGCCTTAAAGGGATTATCTGTTTTCATAACTTTTTATACTATTGACCCCAGATGGTATAAAAATGATAAAGAGGTTGTACTATCCTCAAGCCGTGTCTTCAATCAGGTCTCTGTTTGTAAGAGTCCCTCATCAGTGACATAGCGTGGACAGCGCACCACAGATTTTGCTACTTTTTCAGACACTTACTCCCCACAAGCCACTATAAAAGGTGGGCAGGCTGTGTTGGTTATAGCTGTTATATCACAATTCTGATGCACGTGTGCACCTGTGCCTGAATTATTAAGAGGTCAGAACCTCTTAGTAAATCTGGTGTACATCTCTGTGTACTGGCTTCATGGGCTGTTACACTGTCTCCCCATCCCACCTTCTCCCTTGCACATTGTTACAGACTGTGAATCTGTAGCACAGAGGGGCTCTGGTAATGTCCCCGGGAGCCTTTCAAGCTCTTTATCATAATTTTAAAAGTTGATTGAAGAAGGAAGGAGGCCATTGATAACAAATATAAGATGATTATCAATCACAGTGCCTGGATCTACAGTATTTGTCCCTGGTTTATCATACCCTATTTTGATGTTAGATTTCCTTATAAAAGGACCCTACACTACTTTCACAAACCCCAACTCTTTTGATCCTTTAATTGTTCTACTGAATGGTTGGAATTTTCTCTACAGTCCTCATTGTTTCTGAGTAATGATGCCATTACCTTTGCTTAGTTCCCGTCAGATGGATGGAGCCAATCATCTGACAGTTGCAGTATTTTCACTACAAATATGCTAAGTAGTCTAGTAACTGTCAGAGGAGTGGTCCTGGGCTGACAACCTGGCTCCGCCCATCTGACAGAAGGAATCGGCCAGAATCCAAAGAGTTAAAGAAAGTGGTGAAAGATCCTCTTCAATTCTCATGATAGTAAGTAAACTCTACTGCATGTATCCGGATGTGTTGATTGCTCAGTGAATAGTACATTGTCATTGCCCCCCCCTCAGCCCCCGTGACTTTTAATTGCCTCACATTGTCATACTTCTTTTTTTTCTGTGTTGTTGGATCAATAACATGTTGCACTGATATTGACTGTGCTGTATTTGATGAATGACAGATATTTATTATAATGGCATCTTCTATTACCTTCTATTGTCATGTTTTGTTAAATATAAAAAAAAAAAATAGTGTGAAAATAATTTTATCTTCCGTTCTTCAGACTCTCTAGGGAGAATAACATGTCTTTCACCAAAGCCGAAACTTTTTTTTAGGAGGTTCTTTAGGGCTATGTGTATACAAAGTACACATTTATGTTTAATTGTTGAGATATTATTATTATTTTTTTGGTCTTTTTTTAAAAGTTGCTCTGGGTCTACACATCAAGCAATCCATTTACAATAGGCTGAATGCCGAGCATATATCTATCATTATACACATCGATATGTATAAAATTCAATACTAGTTACTGTCCTGCAGAGAAGACTTTTCCATCATGTATAATAGCCCTATTATAGTCAATTGGGTTTTTTAGGCAATATTGGTACCATTGTTGCGGGGGTTCTGTATTTTTCTTTGTTCTACTCTTGTATTGGAGCATTGGACGCCCAACATGGGGAGGGTGGAGAGGGAATGGTGTGTTAGGTCTCACTACCCTTTCACACCAGCCATATTACATGCTAATGTATATTTTATCCTGGCTGACTAATCCTAAAAGCAGAATTCAGCGGGGGCATGTACCGTATCTTTACTTCTGTTTTGTTTTATTTTTTTCTTTCGTTTTTGTGACTTTTTTTTTTTTTGCGACTTTGTGTGTGTGTGGTTTTTTTTTTGAGACTTTTCACAGCGACTTTGCTGTTGTTTCTCAAGTACACCTTGTGACTTTTCACTTATGTATCATTTTTTTCTCTATTGTACGCTGGGCATTGAAAGTTTGGGCAGTTTTTTTCATTTATAATTTTTTTTGCATTCACAGTTGAATTTAAATGTATTGGTTACTTGTAAAGGCCACGTGCCGTTTGAGATGCGTTTTTAAATGCATTGCAGAAACGCATGCGTTTTACATGTTGCCATGCGTTACCATGGCTTTTTAGGAAGTGTTTTTTCTTTGTTGCTGGAAGTGTAAGCAGCTGGAAAAATGTTAACACGGGTGTTTCAGACCATAAGGATAAACACATTCGAAACAACCAAATACATGGCTACATGGTAAAATGTTAAACGCATTCAAAAACTCATCTCAAACGCCATGCGTGACCGCACACTCATATGTCGTTATCTCCCTGGGATGTGACTAGATTACAGATCACGGCCTCAAAACAAAATTACAGTAATGTAGTAGTGTACATAACCGCCTCACGTGGTTTGTGTCCATGTGGATTTGAGACATTTGCAACAAAAAGTTTTTAAAAAAAGCCAAAAGTTGCAAGTGCCAGCATAGGAAAAACTAAACCTGTATCACAAAAAAAAAGACATGATTATACACAAGGCGCAAAAAAGATGTTGGTGGCTTGTTTTGGAACAAATAAAAGGGACAGAAAGGGTTAAAATAGAGTGGAAACTCCTTTTGAGAGAAGTATATTGGATCACAGAATTGCACACCCTCTTTCCCCATGGTTTGAATGAGCAATGTAATTTTAAAACATTTTTATGACGCGATAGTTTGATGTTTTGTAGATAGCCCGGGCAGTTTGACGAGGCATAGTATTTGATTAATTAAGAGTTGGGAGCAAGGATGATTTGAGGTTGCTATAAATACGTACCTGTGCCTGTGCTGCGCATGCCTGAGCAAGGAGACGCCACCTCTGAAACGTCGCAGTTCACACCTGTTCTCTCCGTGTAACCCCATGGACAGTGGAACACTATACTCCTAATACGTGACCATGGATGTTGAATTAATAGACATGTGGTCATGTATAAATCACTTATTTTACTGAAGTTCGAAAATGAATGTGAAGAATTTTTATGTGAGTACGGCTTGCAGAGATTTTTTTGTGTAAAAAAAACATGCAAATGCCTCAATTATACACCAAAGAAAAAATAAGATACTTGTCCCCCAATGACTGAAATCCACATCAAAATCTGTCAAAATCTGCTGGCAGACCTTTTAGGGTAGATTTTGAATTGCATGTCCTACATTTCTTGTGGAATTTGGGGTATGTTGAGGAATACAGAGCCGGCATAAACATTGGTTTTTTTTTAAATGTATTCCATGGAGTAAGCCCCTACAGTTCTGGACCTATACAAGCAGAGCTCTAGTCTCAAAGGTGTTTTCTGGGATTAAAATATCAATGTCCAGTAACTTTAATAGATTATCAATATCTGATCAATCAGGGCCCATCATAACCATTTACCCCAAGAGTCGGCGGTGTAAAGAACCTGCAGTGTTCATTGCTCTATTGTTAATTTTGGAAATTTACCTGAATGGGAATGAACTGCATATAGGCCATGTAACCACTAATAATTAATGCCATGTGTGTAGTTTCTGAAAGGTACAGGAGTATGAGCATGGCCTTAGGGGAGGCTGCCATGACGGGTAGTGAAGTGACTCGCAGGTCAATGTGGTGGGAAGTAAATTCATATAAAAGGGTTAAGCGAGATTTACTGTTTCCCAGGACCTTTGGGGTCTATTTTTTTTAAAGGGAGGGGGGTAGGAATTCAATTTAATCTACATGTAAGTCTTAATTTTTTCCAAATACTGTATACACTCGTGTATAAGCCGAGGTTTTCAGCACAAAAAATGTGCTAAAAAACCTCACCTCGGCTCATACACAAGTCAATAAAAAAAAAAAGAAACTTACACACTCGCCACACGGCCCTCCACGATGTCGGCGCAGCTCCTTTTCTGTCTTCCTGCGGCTCCTCTTCATTCTTCGGTCTTATGTAACAGCCGGCATAGACTATATACAGCCGGCATACTATGACATCATCAGCGGCCGCATCATAGTATGCGCCTACCGGCAGAGCACATGGCCGCGTCTCTGCCGGCTGTTACAGAAGGCCGAAGAAAGAAGAGGAGCCGCGGGGAAGTCAGAAGAGGAGCCGCGTCAACATCGGGGAGCCGCGCTGAGTATACAGCCCTATGCTAGGCAGGCTGGCTGTATACTACATGGGGGCTGGCTGTATACTACATGGGGGCAGCCTGGCTGTATACTACTGGAAGCTGGCTGGCTATATATTACTGGGGGCCTCCTGGCTATATACTAGGGGGAGGGGCTGTGACTAATGCATTTCCCACCCTCGGCTTATACTCGAGTCAATAGGTTTTCCCAGTTTTTGGTGGTAAAATTAGGTGATATATTATACTCAGATATATATATTCGAGTATGTACTGTATGTAAAAAAAATTTTTAAAAAAGGAAAGGAGGGTTACGGGATTACAGGAAGAAATAGTATAGTTTTATTTTTTTCATAAATAGATTTTAAATTACACAGCTTTGAGGTATAGCTATAACTTTTTGATGCCATCTTAAGATGTGGAGAAGAAGGATCTTGATGTATTATTTATTTAATGCTTTGTAGAACAAAGACCAGAGAATGACTAAATTCAAACTAAAAGTTGCAGCGACAGTCTGCACTGGTCCCCAATGATAAAAACAGGAACCTTAACAAAAGTGTGTGAGGAAATAAAGCTGCTAATCTTGGAAAATTGTTTCCAGGACCTCATTCCAGATTAGACTACTTATACATTGTCATACCCTTCTCAATCCAGGGTATGACATTAGATGCTGCTCTGTGATACAGGCTTTCAACAGACTCCAAACAGAGAGGTTGGGTGGGTGCGGACCACCTGCTTTCACGTACACCCAGTACCTGACCGCCAATACACAACAAAAGGAGATTTGTTCTTCCACCTCAGACTATTGTCTGTTAAAGAGAGACTACCACTAAGCATTCTAATCTGCAGTTTTTTTTAAAGAAATGCACAATTAAAATATATATTTTTTTAAATTATTTCTGTGAAATTCCCATTTAAATCCATATGCTAATGATGCATCTCCTGTTCCCTCCTGGCAACTGCCCTACAATAGAGATTTGTCTTTTGAGAAGCGAGAGGTAAGATTGAAAAAAAAGCAAAGTGGTTTAGGCAGAGAGTTCTGGTTGCTGATACACGCAGGGTGCACTAGCTGGCAAATTAGCATACAAACTTAACTAGGGCTATCTTAGAAATAGAATAATGGACAGAAATAATAAAGGTACCGTATGTTGGAAATCACAATGCATTTCTCTACAACATCCTGTCAGCAGATTATAAGGCATGGTGGAGGTGGTGGACTACCTTTAATAACCTTTCCTATGGACGAAGAACTAAGATTTACCCTCTATATGGCTATGTTCTATTTCTGTATGATAAATGCTTGATGTTTCCCTTACCATGGATTGTATATGCTGTTTGAAAAGATCATTTACTTCCATTATTAACTGTTCTCAATTATCTCACATTTCCTAACCCAGATGTATCTGCAAGTTCGCAAAGATTAATGCAAATCTTAAAACTCGACAAGATGGTGATTTGTTCTTTGGCAGCACTTATCATGTATTTAAAGGAATTTTGCCTGGAAAAGATACTTCAGAATCCAAGGTTAGTTCTCTATCTGTAGAGTCACTGGGGTTGTCGGGGTATACACTCCTTTACACTCCTACCTGCAGAGATGCACGAAGCTTCTTGGATCTAGTTATTACTCTGTGTGGCTACTATGATGTACCTGTACCTACCTGTGAACTAGAACTAACAAGGTGTCGCTAGGAAATTTCCTTCCCTGAAGAACAAGATGAGCTGCCCTGCCAGGTTTTAAAAAAAATCAATTTTCACATCCTCTCTGCACAGGGAATTTAATTTACAGAGCAACATGGTGACTATTTGTTCCATTCATTAGGTTTCATGGACAGGGCACAGAGAGAGACGTGTATAGCTCCATATGCCGGGGCTGTGTGTTACTGTATAAAGCCCTGTCGAGGGCCCTGAAAAAAAAACTGCTTTCTCATGGGCGCTTGACATCCTACTTTAAAAGCCAAAATTGGATTTATCTTCACTTCTAGATCTTTAACCTCTTAGATACTGTGGTGGGTGCTAATTTATAGTGGTCCATGTCTGATATAGGTAAATGAGAATATTGAAAACCCCTCTATTGCGCCATAAATTATGACATATGGACCAATTGTTTATTGAAAAGTTCCTTTAAAATAATCTCTCTCTCTCTCTATCTATATAATATGTATATCCCTATCCCTGCTCTAAACAATAATGGCCCAGATTTGTATTAGTGTAGCAATTTAAAGAGCAAGAGGGGAATTGTATCTAAACGGCTGATAGCAACCAATCTTGAGTTGTAAAGGTCAAAAGATTATATTTTTATTTATACATAGTAATCTCACACTAAACAAACATTTAAAAACACTTAGAACCGCACAAATGGTGTGTGCAATGTACTGGGCATGGACTGTTTTTGTGTGTCTACAGTTCATGCAATGAGCTGCCTATCCCCTAGTGCAGTGATGGCGAACCTTTTAGAGACCGAGTGCCCAAGCTACAACTAAGATCCACTTACTTGCCGTGAAGTGCCAACATGGCATTTTAAGCAGTAACGTATCGCTACCTGTTCTTCCACATCTTTCAATCTTTCAACAGCCAATGGAGTGTCGCTTAAAAATAGCCCTGAGAGCAGTATCTCTAAAGTTGCCTGGGACTGCAGGAAGATTCGGTGGATTTGTTCCTGTCTGGTGAACTCTGTCCTGGGGTGATAACCTGAGTGCCAACAGAAATGGCTCTGAGTGCCACCTGTGGCACCCGTGCCATAGGTCCGCCACCACTGCCCTAGTGTGTCTATTGGCGGTGGTGACCGGTGCGTGCTGTAAAGTGCAATGTGAGCATGGATTGTGTGTCCTGTATGTTGAAAATATAGATGTGCTATGCTCCCAGGTTCAGAACAGCAGCATGAATAAAAAATATATTCCAAAAATAATTAAAGGTAAGATATCACCATGTCCAATAGAAAGGGATAGGGGCTCAGCTTCCCACGCGTTCCGCCACTGTTTGGCTTCCTCAGGGGTGAATGTTTTTCACTGTGGGTGAAGTATTTAACCTCAAATGTGAGGATGTTTAGGTGGTCGAACGCAAGCAGGAGGTGGAGGATTGTGTCCGTCTTGCGGGGCTTCGGCCGGCGCATGCGCGGTCATCCCGCACCGCAGGACCAACCCACAACACACGGCCAACCAACGCTAGCAATCTACACAGGTGAGACCACCTAAACATCCTCACATTTGAGGTTAAATACTGCACCCACAGTAAAAAACATTCACCCCTGAGGAAGCCAAACAGTGGCGGTACGCGTGGGGAGCTGAGCCCCTATCCCTTTCTATTGGACATGGTGATATCTTACCTTTAATTATTTTTGGAATATATTTTTTATTCATGCTGCTGTTCTGAACCTGAGAGCATAGCACATCTATATTTTCAACATACAGGACACACAATCCATTCTCACATTGCACTTTACAGCACTCACCGGTCACCACCGCCAATAGACACACTAGGGCAGTGATGGCTAACCTATGGCACTGGTGCCAGAGGTGGCACTCAGAGCCCTTTCTGTGGGCACTCAGGCCATCACCAGAGATGACTCCAAGTATCTTCCTGCAGTCCCAGACAGCCCAGGACTTGCTGTGCACAGAGCTATTTTAAAGTGACAGCTGTATCTGGGACTATTTTCTGCTTTATTGGTGTCCTCAGGGGCTGGTATCAATGAAATCTGTGACAGAGAGGGGAGTATAAATCACAAATTAAATTTCCGTGTTGGCACTTTGCGATAAATAAGTGGGTCTTTGTTGTAGTTTGGGCACTCGGTCTCTAGAAGGTTCGCCATCACTGCACTAGGGGATAGGCAGCTCATTGCATGAACTGTAGACACACAAAAACAGTCCATGCCCTGTACATTGCACACACCATTTGTGCGGTTTTAAGTATTTTTAAATGTTTATTTAGTGTGAGATTACTATGTATAAATAAAAGTATAATCTTTTGAACTTTAAATCTCAAGATTGGTTACTATCAGCCGTTTAGATACAATTCCCCTCTTTCTCTTTAAATTGCTACAGTATTTTACAGGGACTTGTAGCTATTATAGTCTACTTGCATACACCAGATTTGTATTAGAACACATTGGGGCTCATTGACAAAGGGTCCGCGGAGCGCATTTTAGTCGGGTTCCCCTACGATTTCCGTTTTGCGGCGCATTTAACAGGGGGTTTTGGCGCATGCGATCGGATTTTGGCGCATCCGCGTCGGCTTGCACGCAACACAATTCGGGGAAGCAAGCCGTCGGACAACCCAACGGATTCGGACTACGCGCGGGATTTAACATTTCAAATTGTGTCGCAATAAACGAACTTACAAGCACCGGGAAGAAGGTGAACTCCTGCGGACCTCGGTGGGGAAGCGTCGGATGCAGGAACTCAGTCGCACGAGCTATGTGAATCGCGACGGACTTCATCTTCGTCGCAGGGATCGCGACAGGACCAGGTAAGTTTGCCCCATTATCTAAAGGGACCTGTCAATTAAATTAACCCCTCAAAAACTAAATATATTTTCAGAAACTGCCTTTAGAAAGCATTGCCTCATATTGTCCCTCTCCATGCCTGTAAACTGAAACATTCAGTTCCTAAAGCTGTGTGCACGTGACCTGAGGTGAGTCCCATCAGCGTCTTCCCTGAAGCTGCAGTCTGTCTTATTCATGACTCCTCCACAACCACACCTCCTAGTGCTTGAGTGACAGCCCATATAATCATTTGTAAAGCCTATTTTTGTGTGAATACTCTGTATTGTAAGATGGGTTGTAAGACAAGTGGTCAGTGCTGACTTACCTTATGTTCTATTTATTGTATGTCCAGTTTTGGTCCCCCCCATGTTAAGCTCCCACCTTCCCTTACACCCTTTGCCTACATTTCTAGCCATCCTTCTGTATGCTTAGTACTGCAATGAATACTCATTCACGGATCCCAGTTCTGAAAGCCCAGCTAGAAATAAGGTATAACAACCACTACGGCTTCTCACATAAACCAGTCATTACTGGAGCAGAAGACCGATAAGCTCTGCGTAGCACAAGACGCAGTGGGCAGAACTCCCTGGGACTTCGATCTGATTTTATTATCTAAAGCCAAGTATAAATAAACTTTTTTTTCTATTTTTTTTAATTATATTATTCTAAATAAGCAGTTTCCATAAGTAACCCACTAGGTTACACTTTATTTCATACATACTTTAAAACAATATTCACTTGGCAACATCCTATGCATTTCCAGTACTACCAAGTATAATGCAACCAAACCCAACAAAAACAAACTCTGTCGTTTCGACACAAAAATCGAAACATTATGGGGTACATTTACTTACCCGGTCCTGTCGCGATCCCCGATCCAGACGATCCAACGAAGATGAAGTCCGGTGCGATTCACCAACATCGTGCGCCCAAGATCCTGCATCTGTCGCTTCCCTGCTGAGGTCCGCCGGAGTTCACCATCTTCTTCCCGGTGCTTGTAAGTGCGTGTCTTGCAACACAGTTCGAATTTTAAATCCTGCGTGTAGTTTAACGCCCCCGATTTGCGTTGCATGAAAGTCGCGCAATTGCGCCTAAATCCGATCGCATGCGCCAAAAACACCTGTTAAATGCGGCGCAACACGGAAATCATCGGGAAACCCGCCGAAAATGTGGTCCGCTGACCCCTAGTAAATGAGCCCCTATGGGTTTTGGAATTTGGTGACACAGAAAATACTTTATCAAACAATATATACTTGTTTTCTCTGTAATAATATAGACCCATAAAATATTTTTAACACCTTGTTTATTGTGCATGGCAGAATTTACCAAGATTGAGGAAATGTAATTTTTTAAGTTCCATGTACTCCAAAGTTGCATCAACAATAACAACTTTTGTTGTTTTTATTGGTTTCTAGCCACTTCATGCCGATGTCCAGCGCAGTGGAGTGCTTTAATATGAACGGGACGACGCTAAGAAACCTGGAAATCTTACAAAATCAGGTAAGTGTCTGAACGTGACTGATATGCCGATGAGCATACTTGGGCAGAGCGCACCGGGAACTAGGTTGGACATCTCAAACCTCAGCAAGTTATATCTTCAATTCGTACAGATTTTTCTAATACAATAGTCTGAAATACAATGAAGGAAATAATTATTTGATCTCTGTAAGTTTGACCACTGACAAAGACATGTACAGTGTATGTTAAAGGGGAACCTGTCACCATGGACTTCATATTCACTAAAGACAGGTTGCAGAAGTCCATTACAGCTGCAGTGCAAAGATGTGTGTCTGCCTTTATTGTGCATTTGCATTGCAATATAATTGTGTGTTTTAACTTCCCTTGCACCCTGATAGAATCCTGTTCTGAGTCCCAGGATTGCATAAAATCGTTTATAAACTGCAAAACGAAGTTTGTTGTCTATCAAGCTTGCTGCACTATATGCAATGTACAATACATTGGCAGCACTGTACGCCCTCTCAAAAGAAGACTAGCCGAACACATAACAGATGGATCCAAACACACAGATAAGAACATATCCAATTTGTCAAAACATTTTTATAACATACATAAAGGAGATTTTTCTTCTCTGGTAGTCACAGGTATTGAAAGGGTCAGAGGAGGCAATAGAATACAAAAATTACGCAATCGCGAAATGTTCTGGATCCATAATCTGAATACGAGGGTACCATTGGGTTTAAATAATAAAACGGATACTATGTATCTGTATTAGGTCATCATTCTTTTTTCTTTTGTGTTGTTCATTCCCTCACAATCATGTAGTGTGAACAGGCATCTAATCTATGCGGTTTGAGATTTCTATGGTCACGTTAATATGTGTAATCTTTCAAGTTTAATATATATCTATTACCGTCACACATATGTAATTTTTGTCTGTCTAGCTTACAAAATCATACATGAGTATATGTTTCAACTCCTCTGTACATTGATTGTCATATGCTATTCTGTTTCTCTGTTGAAATTCTATGCGCATGTGTTCATTACTCGTGCGCTGTTTCACCTGACCATGTTCCTTTTAAGAAGTGTGTTTGGTGGTCTCACGTAGATCATGACTAAGGACTTAACAATTTAGCCCGAAACTCGTAGATCGTGTATCGGTGGTCACACAAGATATGGCTGCACGTTTTTAATGTGAAGAATAAAATGCTATGATTTTAGAAGATTTTGCGAGTGCTGGAATACTTCCTCACCTCTCAGCCCCCACCTTTGTGCTCCTGTACATCTCCTCCCTCCCCCATTGAAGTCAGCTCACCAGGCTGTGAGCTCTGTCCTTGTGTGGGAAGAGTTTTTGTAATTCCTAAAAATTGATCAAAAGATTTCACAAATAATCAATTAAACTTCATCAGATGCTTTAAAAAAAAATTAAACCTCACTCAATTTTTTTTTTCAAAAAAGTTTTACTTTTTTAAAACTTATGGAAATTTGGTATCCCTGTAATCGCGCCGACCCAAAGAATAAAGGGGGTTTGTCATGTGGAGAGCACAGTTAATTACAGAACCCACAAAAAATGGCGCAAAAGCTTTTTTCATTTGGAATTTTCCCCCCCTTCCCAATACACAGCACTAAAAATAAAATCCCACCACTAGAAAGTAGAATTTGGTACGCAGAAAACATGCCCCTATGAAGTTATGTTTTTTTAAAGAGAGGAGCAAAAACAGGAAGGTGCAGATGTACATACTGGAGTTCTAATTTATTGATTTTAAATACATTTTTTTTTTGCTGATTTTTAAATACTTTTTTTTTTTTTTTTGGTTTTTCAACCAAAATTTCAGACTGATCAGAAAACAAAGGGCAGCTTGATATGGGTTCTGGATCACACAAAAACTCCCTTTGGAAAAAGGAAGCTCAGACAATGGGTGACTCAACCATTTGTTGATTCAAGGTGATTATTTATTTATATATATATAGTTTTTTTTTTTTATCACAGCTGCATGTAACAGGACAGGTATATCGGTGAAGTTCAACCGAGACATCACCTATTCCTCTCCTGTGACGGATGTTAACATTTGTTAATGTATGTTAACACACGCCTTTACATTGCGTTAATGTATGCTTTTGTGAACACAATGTTAACAGCAATGTAATTGGGTAAATCTCCTTTTGTGATGTGTCTGAAAACGTGTGATGACCCTACGCGTGAACGCACCCTCGAGATTGCACCTTTATGTATGGCCAGATTGGTAAGACAGTTCATAAATTGGGTGCCAATGACTGTATCAGATGATTAGGTTCAGTTCAGGCTGAAAATCTGTAGGCAATAATACTATAAAATAATGTAATTTTCTGTAGTTATTCCATTTGTGTGTATTTAGTTTTTTATTTCTTACCTCACACGCTCCCCTGATTAGTAATCTCTGTAATTATACCATAAATAGAGGTTGAATGCTTGGAGGAATAATTTATCACCTTGCCTAGAACAGGATACAAAGATCAGGTCACATTGTGTTGGATGACTTTTTCATTTTGAGGATCATTTAAAAAGAATTGGACAGACAGTTGTGTTTCAGTTTAATGGTGCTCCCGAGACGCATATGTGATTGGGAGAATGGTAGGATTTGTTGGAGACATGAATTGTTATGTATATACAGTGTGTGAATTTGAGTTTATTTTATTACATTTTATAACAAGAACAACATGTATGTACTGGACATATTTAAGCTAACCCAAGTTTAGGGGGCGGCACCTCATTTTATCACCAAAAACTGGGAAAACTTATTGATTCGAGCATCAATGAAGAAAACCTATAGTGAGGCATGTGCCCTGATCCTCGGTCTCCCCTCTACTCGGCACATCGGACAGGTAAGTATAAGTATGGCTATGCTCACCATGTAACGAATATCCCGTCACCAATGAAATAATATGCATTTATAGGGGGATATATACACTGTGTGTATATGTGTGTGTATATATGTATATATAATATTATTTTTCATTGTCAATGTGAATTTCATTGGTGGATATTTATTAGTGGTATAAGATGGTGAGCATAGCCATACTTGTACTTACCTGTCTGATGTGCCAGAGTAAAGTGGAGACTGGTGATCGAGACACATGCCTCACTGTAGGTATTCTTCATTGATGCAGTGTTCACACCTTTGCCCCTGGAGCTCTCAGAGACTACCCCACGCCCCAGTAACCCCCGCAATTAATTTTTATAAAGATGCAATTAAGTTTATTGTAGCAAAGGCTGACTACTGGATTTTTCTAAAACATTTTGGAGATGCTGCAGGGAGGGGGAACGACTTCAGAAGTAGGTTCCCGATGGTAGATTTCCTTTAAGATTTAGGCTACTTTCACACTGACGTGTACTTGCCTGGCACCTGAGAAGGAGATGTACGGTACGGAGGGCAATTCGGCCAACAGAATGGATAGACGTATTGCCCTTTGAAAGGAATAGGAACATATGCAACTTGTACCGCAACGCCATGTGTTGCATATGGCCGTTTTCACACATTAGTGTGGAAGTGGTTTAATTTGCAGGACCCATGTTATTGTATTTTCAGTAATTGCATAATATTCTTTTCTCCTAGTGAAATTAATACTCGGCTTGACGCGGTGTCTGAGATCCTTTCATCTGATAGCAGTGTTCTCAGCCAGATCCGTGGCTCTCTGTGTAAATTGCCTGATTTAGAAAAAGGGATTTCCAGTATTTATCACAAAAAGGTAAGATGTTCATAATATTGGTATAACACACAAAAAGACATAAGGTTTTATTTCATATTTTTCAATAAACAATGACAACAAGACAATAGCGCAGCAGTGAGTTTACAGCAGTACAACTCCATACGAGATCCTATATGCTGCCTATAAGTCAGTGAGTGTTAGCAAACAGATTTTTTTTGGTTTTCCTGGTGTGAAAGTAGAATGATCTTTGATGGTGTGAAAGAAGAATAATACAAGTCGTACGAAAGTCCGAAATATTTTCACATCTTATGTACACACTTGCGCATCATGCACACAACCGTTTCATTTCCTTTTTTTTTCTTTCTGGCCATGAGCTTACCACACAAATTGATAGCGCTCAGACCTCTATTGTTCACATTGTGGTGATGCGGTATAGACCAAGGCCAGCCCTGATTTGTGGCTCAACCAAAAAATTACCAATGGACATTGGCATGAAGTGTCTCCCTACCCCGCTGATGTCCACCAGCAGCGACCAACATCCTGAAAAGTTATCTGTATAGCAAGTTTAAGTACACTATAACACTTTAAAGGGGTATTCTCACGAAGACAAGATTCTTAAATATACTCAGGATAACAAAATAACACATTGGGGGTCATTTACTAAGGGCCCGAATCGCGGTTTTTCGTTGGGTTTCCCGAAAATTACCGATTTGCCCGGAATTCCCCCGGATTTTTGGCGCACGCAATTGGATTGTGGCGCGTCGGCGCCAGCATGCACGCAACGGAAATTGAGGGCTGTGGCCGTTGGAAAAACCCGACGGATTGGGAAAAACCCGCAGAATTTAAAATTTTTTTTTAAAATGTGTCGCTCGACGCGCACTTACCTGCACCCAGGATAGCTTGGTGAACTCCGACGGACTTCAGCGCAGAAGCGACACCTGTTGGACATCGTGCACACTACCTTAGTGAATCGCCGAAAGACCCGAATCAGCGTCGGAGAACCCGCCACTGGATCGCAAATGGACCGGGTAAGTAAATCTGCCCCATTGTCTAATTGTGTTATAAAAAATACAGCATTTCACAGATATAATTCCAACCTGACCCTATCAGTCCTGTTGTTTAAAATTTGGTTTTCCCTGGATATTCTGACTATGGTCGGATTCTTCTCATGAATAGCTTCTCCTCTCTGCACACTGCAGTGCTCTCTGCCTCCTGCTCCTCCCTCTGCACTACAAGACCAGCTCATACACAGGCACTTCCTGCCGACAAGCAGCGTGCAGAGTTAACTACAGTCAAGATAAGGTTTTATCCTAGGGGAGGCATATCCTAAATCTGAACAAGACAGAAAAAGGTTGCCTGGTTGGCTAACTCACTTTTCAAGTCAAGAAAAATACATCCAAAAATCGGTAAGAAATCCAGCAGATTGTACATTCTGCTGTTTTTCTAGGGGAGGCATATCAGAGCTGACTGTATGTGTTTTATAGGTGACATAGCAATGCTCGTCTTATTGATTAGAGAACGTAGCAGAGCTGAGTGTTTCAGTGTGTCTTATATCGCATCTCATGACTCTGATCACTCCTCTCTTTTTCTGTGTCAGATACTAGTAGAGAATTCAGAAGCTATAGAAAAGTGTAGATAAACCCCTTACCCTGATAATATAAGCACATTGTCATCACACAGGATCTCACAGCACAGAGGAATCATGAAGTGTCGGCTCAGCTAATGCTGCCCACAATATGGAATATTGCACTGACCATCACTGAGTCATGGGAGCTAAAAGATTGAATAAAATTGTAAAGTAAGGAGTTAAACATGATCTTTATTGTGCAAATATCACTAGGGGACTAAAATTTGAGAACTTTCTCTCATGGGCAAACCCTACAGACTCCATACTGTCGCCGGGAATAGGATAGAGCATGCTCTATATTTTCCCCTAAGTACGGCCAGGCACCAGGCATCCCAGTGGTGAGCGGAGCAGAGGAGCACTCATCCCTCCGCCGAACGCGTGCTGCACCCAGGCATAGCACATGTTTGTGTGAAAGAATCCTAAATGAAATGTATCTTGTTTCATCTTATTCTAGCTCTGATTAACCAGACCATGGCTGCTGTGTACAAGCTTCATTGACTGGGGATCTCACACAGTTTGGATAAGATCGTGCCTCACCGGTTTCCCAACATCTGGGTGGAATACTAGATTGCATGTATACTGGTTGCAGGGCTTCTTGCAGCTACATAACACAAATCTTCTCTATAGGCGTCTGGTATTGTAGCTCTGCCCCCATCATTTGGAAAGGAATGGCTAAACAAATTGGTCGTACTACACGTAACATGCATGATCTTGTTTTCTTCTTATATTAGTTATATGTTTTTATAACATGGGATACTTAATATTGTTACCTACTAATTCCTATTACTTGGGTAGTGTACACTCTTGCATAAACATTCCCCTGACAAGCATAGCGAAGGGAAGAAAAACTCTATGTCCTTAATGTGCCCATTTTGAGCCCTTTTTTTAGTGTTGCACCATTTTTAGTTTTCTGTTCCCATCTGCTTCTCATGACTAGTAAAGGGCTTCCGCACCAGGAGTTAATGTCTCCCAGAGAAACTTATTGATTGTAAAATTAAAATGAGCACACTTGCCAAGATAGATTCATATTGTAGAATAAACCAGCCACCACTTACAGTTATGGGGGCATACTACTCCGTACTTTAGAAATATCATAGAATCACATACTATTCTGCAGAGAGGGTTAAGCACTATGCACGGATTTCTAAAGAGTAACAAACCTTTAAAAAAAAATGTTATTTGAGAAATTAATATTGCAATTTGTGACTTGGGTCTGCTCTTTCTCCTGTAGTGAGCATTGTATATGAAAGCCTTCCGATAAGGTTACTAATGATAAACTCTTGCAATACCTATAGGTAAATCACTCTTTTTTTTTGAGAGGATCCTCAGAAAGAGTTATGTCATTAGGAATATTATCAGATTCTTAGTTGCCACTGGTGTACAGGCACGTTTTTTTTTTGTTTGCAATTTGGATTATTAAAATTTTCTGCTGTCATGGAAACAAGGATCATCAATAAAGCTTCATTACAGACACTTTACCGCTGATCATTGGAGCCTGGGACTATAGAAAGCATCCAGAGAGCTTCATCAGAGTTCACAGTGGGCAGAGGGTTCCGTCTGTAACTAGGGGTCGTCTGTAAGTCGGATGTCCTTAAATCGGGGACCACTTGTATAGTTAGAGAAGTTAGATTGTTATATTTCCTCCATCTTTCTATTTACCTGGTATAGTACCGTAATTTCGGACTATAAGGCGCACAAAAAATCCTTTTATTTTCTCAGAAATCAAAGGTGCGCCTTATAGTCCAGTGTGCCTTATGTACAGACCACAGCTGCCTTGAACTGTGCACAGGTCTGCCACCTGCTGGTCATTCATCCTTGTAATCAGGTGCGCCTTATATATGAACCTAGACGTTTTAGCAGGCATTTATTGATGGTGCACCTTATAACCCGTTGTGCCTTATAGTCCGAAAAATACGGAAGCTTTTCTTGTAGCTCCTACAGATTTTTTTTTTTTTGCTTGGATAAAGTACTGAGGTGTCCACTTTTTTCCTGGCCAACACTCTCAACATTGTGATCCCACATAGCTGTGATTGCAGTCATGTCCGCAGGTTGTGTGAAGCACTTCAATCGTCTCTTACAGTATTGTCCTTATTAACTCTTGGAGACGTAAAGGAAATCTATGAGTTCTCTTCTTGATATGTTATATTTATACACATTAAGCTTCTTTTCAGAAATATCCATTATGCAGTGTAAATATCATTATTGTTCCCCTTTAGCTTAAGGCCCCTTTCATTGCTTATAGCAGCTGCCAGCAGGCTTTTGTTAGATCCTCAGGGCATCCATTGATAATGAAAAATCTCTTATTATCAGATCATTCCCTTGGAAGAGAACAGGCCATGGAGGTTATGGTCCTAATTGGCAATGAAATCGGGGGCTGCATAACAGAATAATAATAATTATAGAGCACCTTACATTTCATAGGGTCTGTGCACTGACACTCTACATCGCTTACTTCTACAGTAGCCATGACCTGTAATAATCTTTAATATGTACAGTATATTGCACACATCACTCATAAAGCTTCAGATGTGTCTATTGCATCTTATTTTTTATAGAAGAATATAATTACTATTTGCCTGGGAAGACATTCCATTACATAGGATCATAACATCCTGTCGTCCTACAAAATTTAATGTTCTTTAAAATATTGGGAATCAATATCCGTCCTGCATTGGGTATTAAGGAATGTTGGGAAAGGGAAACGGTTGCACTGCTGTACTCTATCAGCTATACTACAGATTCTGATGGAGCTCAGACCCGTTCCAGGGTTTTTCCAGCACCTTGATTTTATTTTTTTCCCTAAAGCTTAGATGCCATTTTTAAAAAAAATTAATGGCATTCTTACTTCTTTGATTTATCATGATGGATTTTGATGCTAGATTTCCTTTAAATGTTTAACAAAGACACTTATTCATAGACCCAGTTACCATGACTGTGGTAATCTTCTTATATCTGTTATCTATGGCCGGCTTCCTTCTAAAATCAACTTTTAAAATTATCCTGAGCAACATGGACTCTGTTATCAGAGTCTTTCCATGCTGTAGCTTTACAGGCTCTTACACTGTGCAGGAGAACGCCCACCTCTCACTATGTACTAAAACTTCCTGAGAGAGCATGGGTGGGGGACATACTCCTACACACCCTGTGAAGCTACAGGACAGAGGGACTCTCAACACCCAAAGAGGTGCTATTGGATTTTGGAGTTGATTTAAAAAGGAAAGAGGTCGTAGATAACCACAAATATATCAAGTGAGAGTGTTTTTTTTAAGTAATGTTTTCATATTTGGTGTGTTCAAGTGGAATTTTATGGATTTTCTTTAAAAGCGATTTTTCCCAATCCCGCCCCCCCCCAAATGGGAGGCCTTACAAGCCTCTACAGACAACGAGGTACACTTTCGGACTCCGTTTAGTGTAAATGCTAACCTTTATACATTACATGTACAATGTGCATCTCAACTTACTTTTTCTCATGTACCTTTTTACCCTTGTTTATGTCTTTCTGAAAACTAAAGAATTCCAATAAAACAATATTCCAAAATAGCTGCTTATAACCAACTTGCAGGGTGTTTTTGATTGGTGGGTGCGTTTACTGCAGGGGCCCCTTTGTACATGTGAGGTTCTTGCCTATTTTCCTTCATCTGGAGTTCTTCCATCTATAGAAGTCTCACAGAGAGAAATGAGATGCTTATGTTTACCTCTGCACTTCAGAGCATAGTACAAGGGTCCACTGTTATTGTGGATGTTGGTCCCAGAAGTTATACCTCCACCAATTTTCTTTTGTTGGATAGATGATGAGTTGAAAGCTTGGTACAACCCCTTTAAATAAACCCCTTTAACTAAACTATTTTCACAGTCTTATTAAAGTTTACTAACCCTTGTCTGGCTCCCAGTTCTCTCAATGCACATGTGCCTCTGGTTTTTGTCAACTGGTCTTGGCCCAAAGTGATGGGGGCCAGGACACCAGCTTTGGCCAATCCATGGTCAGAAGGAGACATCACTTTCTTTGATCTCACAAATGTCAACAAGACCCCAGAGCAGGTTAAATACTCTTTGTTTTATTATTAGCCACCCCTGCTCATGAGTGTTTTCCAAAATTTCTGAAATGTTGAGCACCATAATAGTGCGGCACAGTGACAACACGAGCCACCTGTGGAGGTAAATATCCGGATATATGTCCCCATAAATGCCCAGTTATAACACTTAAACACCATGAAGCTATATAAATTTGGTACCTCCATAATTGTAATGACTCTAAAAAAACAAAAAAAGAAGCCAATAAGAAAACTACCAATTCCTTTTTTCTTTTTTTTATACTGCATTTGGATTTTTTTACCAACTTTCCGGTACATTAGACTTTCTACAGTCAGTATTTAAGCAATTTGACCTGCGGATAAGCCCTCATCCTGCAATAAAAAAGTTCTGGCTTTTGGAAGGTGAGGATTAAATGGAAAAGGGCTGCGGCACTAAGCAGTTAATTAATATTTTATGGCACAATAATACAATTAGAACAAAATAAAACCGAAAAAAGTTGACTTTGATATTTCAGTAACTTCAGCATATTGTCTGTATAGTGTCTGGGCTTGAAAGTTAGATGTAACCGTAATTATAGCTTATGCTTCTGCTTATTAGGGATCACCTCCAACCTTGTTAGAAGTCCTCACAGACTTGACACTTTCTCTCTTGTCAATATCCACTTTTCAGAATAAAAACAGTCTGGTGGTTGTTGTCTCTTCATAATAACTTCTCCCATTGATGTAATTCCCAGGTGTCTGTGGAATTTTCTATTGACTGTACTCACTTTGCGGTTAATTCTGCTATAAGATGTGACAAGTTACCCTGTTAGTCGAGGCTTTTCTGTGATCAATACTTTTAATTGCTTATAAAGGTGACTATATTTGACAAATGTGTGGATTAGATCAAGTTTCGATAGAGCTTGGTCTTTGAAACTACATATTTTATGATGTCATTTTCTTTCCAGTCTTCTCCCCAGGAGTTCTTCTTAATCGTCAGCACATTGTACAATTTAGAAAGCCACCTTCAAGTATTGATCCCTGCCGTCAACTCCCAAGTCAAGTCGACTTTGTTGAAGACGATATTTACTGAAGTCCCAGAAATTCTCAGTCCGGTTCAGCCGTTTCTACAGGTGTTGAATGAAGAAGCTGCTAAGTAAGTTCTGATGGTTGACTTGTTAGTATACAGAGTTCTCTCAGCAAGATCCAAATGACAAGATCTTTGTTCATAGGACTGGAAATAAGACTGACCTATTCAAGGATCTCACAGACTTTCCGAAAATCAAAGAGAGGAAGGCTGAGATCCAGGAGGTCATTTCACAAATTCAAGGACATCTTCAAGAAATTCGTCATATATTGAAAAATCCTTCCTTGTCTTATACCACGGTGTCTGGACAAGAGGTAATAGAACAATATAGACAGCTGTAATAAATATGTGTTTGTGCAATTTTCTGACCTTTTGTGTTGTCAACGCTTCAGCTCCTGCAGAAGTAAAGTAATGAAGCCTCATTAAGGAATCTGTTTTCCAGCACAGTCTGTACACGACTGATGTACCATAAATAACACATTAAATTAATTTGAGCCGCGTAATTACCCATAAATATTGCTTTTGTCTCATTCACATTATACTTGTTCATTGTATAATCTTGGCTACACAAATAATTGCGTATGGAATGTCAATGGCCAAGCACAATGTAGAAATCCATGATCACATTCCACTGGCGAAAACTTCATTAACACTTTTTTACTTTTTGTCCTCATTACAACTTAACCAAGACCATTTACCATCTACATCTACCGCTAAGTCTTTACATCCTTTAGTTGGTTCTGGAATAGTTGGAATTTCCCCTCTAGTCCCCACTTTTCCCTAGAAATCAATAGTTTTGGATCAGATGGGTGGAGTCGACCTGTTTTGATGAGCCTAATTAACATATCGCGTACTAAAACTATTCTATTTGGGCTTCCCAATGTCCCAATGGTGGTGTATTTGACCTGTGTCATCCAAGCTGAAAATAGACTAGACGGTACTAGAACATAACTCCGGTTCTGCCAGAATCGGAGTGACAATGCCAATTAAAAGATTTAAAGTTATGAGGTTCTTGGACGAGGTAAAAAGTTCTTTTACATTATCTCCTTTTTTTATTTTCCCTCCTGTCCTAACTAATATTTGTACATATACAAGGGAAATCTTTTTAACATTTCTCAGGAAATCTGCAATGCCCCCATTTGTTCCTCCTTGTTATTTGTAGCATTTTGTGATGTGTGGCAAAGTAATTGTGATGAAGGCCTTTGGTCGTAGGAGCTGTTCTTTTGTGAGGTGCTGAAACATTAGAGACAAGTATACAGCATATCCTTCATTCATATTAAAGGTCACATAAGAATTTCGGTGGGTATTCATCAAGAGTAGGATTATATGACCACATCAAGACTGTGGTTTTAAATCCAGTAAATCATTTTTAGGATTAAGTTATTCACCCCTAGGCTTCCTGTGGGTAAGATGACCATTTCTATACCTTAAACATTGGCACTTGACACTCTTATCCTATGGAAACTATTCTAAGGATCGCAACTATGACCCTGCATCCACTAAAATAGAAGATTATGGAACAGCAGAAGCCTCTGGGTAACTTAAGCGTACATTATAAAAGCTTCTTCTGTAGCCAAGTGCTGCATGACCATGTTTGTCTATCCTTCTATGTTAATAATTACTCTAAAGCAGACCCTGCCAGTACGACTGCTGCTGTAGGTCACCCTTTGCTATGAGGGAGACTGGAAGCAATATAAACTCCCTTGCATTCTTCTTTTTTTCAGACTGCTTAACCTGCCTTAGAGATATACTGTACTTGGCATCAACCATCTTAACTGCAACCTGTCCCCTTCTCCCTATTGTCCCTGCGTTCAGATGGAATAATTTGAGTACAATGCAAATATATGAAAAAAAAATCGCATGAACAGGAAAATATAGTATTGGACCAAATTTTTTTTTACCAAAGTGAAGGCTACATCTAAAGTATATATAAAAAATGTAATAAATACATATATTCTTATGGCAGAAGCAGTGTGAGAGAAAAGAAGTAGGCGCCTTAAAGTCATCCCTAATTATATTGTGATGTCTGAGTACTCCATTTCAGGCGTACAGACCACCGTTTAGGGATCTGGATTTGGTAACCACTTCTCACTTCAGTTTTTTTTATTTTGCTTCTTAGTTTTTAATTGAAGTCAAGAATGCTTTACTCTCCTGTGTACCATCTAACTGGGTGTCAATAAGTAGGTAAGTTGCATCCAAACCTATGGGAGTTGAGACTAAAATTTAAAGAAGCTGAACTCTTTATTGGATGATGTTGTGGCACAGTTTTTCTTCTGTTCTCCCGCCTGCCCACTTACTGCCTCGACACACCCACAGTGGTTTGCGGATCAGAGAAGCCAGAAAATCGGTAGGAAGGGGGAGATTCATGTGCTTTCTCTTGCAGAAAACAGGCAGAAGACATAATGAATCTCCCCCTGTATGTATCTGACTACCTCAGAATTCATCCAGCTGCTTCAGTCCTGTTTCACATCATCCATAAACACTAGTGACCCAGTGCCACTGGCAGCCATGCATGCTCGGACCATCACACTACTTCTGCCGTTTTTTAAACATGATGTGGATAGGCATCAAAAGCTGTACCACACCTTCACCATACTTTTGTTTTTCCATCATTCTGGTAGAGGTTGATCTTGGTTTTATCTGCCCAAAGAATGTTCTTCCAGAACTGTGGTGACATTATTCGATTTTTTTTTTTCTGCAAAACCCAATCTAGCCTTATTCGTGAGGCTTATGATTGGTGTGCACCATGTAGTGAACCCTCTGTATTTACTTTCATGCAGTCTTCTATGGTAGACCTGAACGGTTGTTCTGAAGGGGATTCTTCTCACCATTGAAATTATTCTGCGGTCATCCACCACTAACACCAAATGCTTGAACAAAAAATAACCACATAACTTCAAATATATAAAGCTAAATCAATCTTTATTAATCACAATAAAAATTCATGCAATAGGGAAAGTAATATGCAGACCAGGAAAGAGGCTAAAAATGACGTGTACAGAAGTATTAGCCACAAAAGGGCTTGGAGGTAGGTTATACAATCCATACACAAAGGAAATATGGCACAAAGAGGAGACAAAAATAGGATAAGAGAGCTCACACAGCCAAATCTATGACCTAAACTAGATTGTTAGTATACCATACCACAGGACAAGAGTACACGCCACGGACCCCGACACGTGTTTCGCCGGTAGGCTTTATCAATTTTTATTGTGATTAATAAAGATTGATTTAGCTTTATATATTTGAAGTTATGTGGTTATTTTTTGTTCAAGCATTTGGTGGTATTGATTGTGCTGGTGGTGTGCAGGCCCTCACCACTGGCTTTCTTACTTTTTGTGTGTACTGATCATCCACCACTGTTGTCTTCCGAGGGCATCTAGGTCTTTTTGAATTGTCAAGTTCACCAGTCCTTCCTCCCTTATCTTCCCTAAGATTGTAGCGATTTCTCTGATGGTTTTTTTCTTTTAGCAGCTTTAGTATGGCTTGTTTCACCTGCATGGAGAGAATCTTTTGGCCACATGTTTCCTTCACAGCAAAACCGTCCACACGCATGCACCAAACCTCAAATCAACTCAATGCATTTTATATGATTAACCCCTTACTCCTTTTTTGTTTGTGTTTCTATTTTTCACTCTCCACCGTATTTTTGCTTGTACAGTGCTACGTGAGGGCTTGTTTCCTGTTTAACAAACTGTACTTTGTAGTGACGGTGTTTAGTATTTCATGCTGTGTACTGGGAATTGGTAAACAAAAACCCCCACAGAGCTTCCGCAATGACTGGTCCTGGAGTCTTATAAAGACTGACTATCATGGCAATTGATTGTTGCTCCCCGTCAGTTTTTAAGGGGTTAATTAAGAATGACCTATAGAATTTTTTACATCTGCCCATGAAACAATCTTGGAGTAAATTTTCCAATTATTTTGCCCGCTTTTAAGGGTGCGGTCACACATTGCGTTTAAAAATGCATTGCAACAGCTGAAGAAATATTTGCTTAATTAAACTGTTGTTACCACTTGCGTTTACAAAATGCATCCGTTAACACATTTTTAACGGATGCAGTAACATTTGCATTTTGTAAAAGCAACTTTCACAGCTGTTTAATTAGGTAAATCTCTCTTCAGCTGTTGCGTTAAACGCAACGTGTGGTCGCACTCTAAGGGTGATGCCACACATCCCGTTTTTGGTCCCTTTTAAAGCATGCGTTTTTTGACCCATTACCATGCGTTTGGCTGCTTGGAACCTGTTTATCTTGAAAGTTTGTCCATGTCTATTATTTAACTGTACTTGTAATTATTTTTTCTCTGTTTGCTAAAACATATACATTTGTGTCAGTGTCCAAATATTTATGGACCCAACTATACATTGTCTATTGGTGTATTAATCTGTGCTTGTCAACAGGATTTTCAGTGACCATACAAGAACTGGTGCTCTACAAGTCACGTGGCTTCTCCTTTACAAAACCAGATACTATTGCATAGCACATATTTCAGCTATTGTAAACTCTCATATTAAAGTGAAAACAGGAGCCTTGATATTGCTTATTAAATATGAGCCTGAGCTGATATGTTTCACTTGAGCTGATAGGGTGTGTTTTTATACCAGCAATAAGACCACATATTCCTATAAAAGGATACTGTGACGGGTCTGTATACATATGGCCCGACACAGCACAACATTTTCTGATAACAAGGATAAATTAATATGACGCATGTTTCGCGATTCCAGCGTGTATATATACACGAGTAGCGCGCTCCCTTTCAGCAGTAATTGATGGGCTGCTGTGCATCTGCATATATAGCAGCACATCCATCACAAGGTGAAAGACGGGAGGTCACTGGCTAAAAGCAGTAATCAACAAACGCAACAATCTGCAGGATATTTACATTTAAGGACATCCACATCTTGACCATACAAGAAATCTACCTACATCTGTGGGGGCAACATAAAAGAGAGGCATAGTCCATTACGTGCCTAACTGAATGGAGGAACAAGGATCACCTGGCCTCTGTTCTCTTAAAGGAACACTTCAATCCAAGCTAATTTATTGAATAATGCATGGTGCAGGTCCTGAGGGGAGACTCATTTTCATTGTATTCCTAGAACCTTGCTACAACCTAGTCCCATCAGGCCCTGCATAAGGTATAATTCAATGAATCACATGTGACTGGAGTGTTGTTTTAATCCCTTGAGGACATGCAAAGTATTTTGTGTGTCACAGTTCTTATAAGGCTGTATAAAGCAGGCTCACGATTTGAGCCCAATCCATGCATAGGTGGTATCGGCTGCATTAGGGGTTTAACAATGATTGCGGGTGTCAACTGCATAAGTGCTGCCATCAAATGAGAGAAAATTCTCAAATCTCAATCCACTAGTGATGTTTACACAATAAAGATCGTTTTAACCCCCTAAGAACAATTTTTACTCAATTTTAGTTTTATTGGTGTTTTGGCTCTTATCACTCTCTAGGCTGCTCAGTGCAAAATTCAATGGTGTGGACGGGGACTCTCTAAGCAGACACATGATCCATCTAGTTCTGTGAGCTGACAATGTGGTTACATTATCAGGGTACATGTGTATTTACACTTTCATATGTTTCTGAGATGAGACAGTGCCTATTACTCAGAGGCGTGACAGACAGAGGGACAGAGGCTGTCATAATTTTTACACTGTTCTCAGAAATGTGCCTGCCCCCCCCCCCTCCCCCTTTCCCCCAGATCATTTATCTCCTTGTAGTTTGTAGCTTCTCTCTTTGCTGGCAGGAAGTGATCAGTGTGAGCTCCATGCTAGGACTGCAGGGGGCGTGGCTACAGGCTCAGAGCAGAAAAAGGCAGAAATCTCAGTTCCACGCTGTCACATAGGAATGCAAGATGGTGGCCCCACCCCAAGTCAGAATTTACAGGGTCGTGTCTAGGGGTAACTGAAATTGTGTTCACCAGGACTGATAGAGACAGGTTGGACTTATATCTGTGAAATTCTGTTTTTTTGTTAATAACAGTGAATTAGAGAATGTGTTATTTTGTTTTCCTGAGTACATATAAGAAACTTGTCTTCGTGGGAATACCCCTTTAAGTGTCGGTGCTGCATGTGTGCCGCCATCTTGGATCTGGTTGACGCCCCCTGTGTTGGGGGTGTCGGCTGGTTGCTAAGACAGCCAGGACCCTAACCAAGCTTTCCATGTCTGTTCTAGCATGATCTGTGAAAGACCCAGCCTGATCTTTTACAGATCCAGTGATGTTACAATTTACTGCAATACTGCAGTTTAGTCTGGTCACTTATAAAATAGAGTTCAAGTACCCAAGGGAGTCTAGAAAAAGAGTAAAATGAAAATAAAGTTGAAATAAATAGAGAAATATTCACTGGATTGCAAATAAAATCATGAACCTGTAAGGTATCATCATGTCCAGATCAATCAAAATATAAATATGGTTACGATATAAATACAAAATATAAATACGATTTCACAAGGCATAAAAAATTTTAATTAAAAAATTATCCCCTATTACTCCCCAAAATGATAGAAACTTGCACAGGTCTGTACAATGAAGTATTAAAAAGTTATTGGCCTCACAATATGGCGAAACTAGTGAAAGCCATAAAAAAGCCCACAGGAATATGGCGCAAATGCTTTTTTTTTTTTTGTCAATTTCACTACACTGGGAATTTTTTTCCAACTTCCCAGTACACAGTGTAGAATAAAAAATACTGCCACTATGAAGTACAATTTGCTACATAGAAATAAGCCCTCATACAGCTCTGTACATGGGGAAAAATGAAAACATTAGGCATTTTTGAAGGTGGGGAGTGAAAAATAGAAATGCAAAATGGAAAAAGTCCATCGGCAGCAAGGGATTAGCATATGTACTCAAGTATAAGCCAAGGCCTCTAATTTTACCAAAACTGGAAAACTTCTATGGCTTCAGTATAAGCCTAAGGTGGAAAATGCATTGGTCACAGCCTCCCCCAGTAATGAAATGTCCTGCAGCCCCCCATTAATGAAATGTCCTGCAGCCCCCCATTAATGAAATGTCCTGCAGTCCTGAGATGCATATATTATTATATAATCGTGTATAAGCCAAGGTGAGGTTTTTCAGCACATTTTTTTGTGCTGAGAAACTCTGCTTATACACAAGTATATACGGTAATAATTGCTGTAAGTTCCAGTAATGGAATCACCCCTTTTTAGATGGAAATACATACATTTTTAAAAATCTATTAACATATGTAGCTTTTTTCTTTAATATTTAGAAGTATTCTTATCCAGCACATTATGCTTTTGTTGCCAAGGCTTGTGTCGCCACATCCAGGGCTGGGGCCAGCGCTGGGCATACCTGGGAAAGTTCCAGGATAAAGGGCTGCTAATGGGGCCCACATAAGGCTGTACTTAAGGAATCCATGGGGTGAGGGGGCTGTATCTAATGAATCCTTAGAGGTGAGGGGGGCTTTATATAAAATAACCACTGTAAGGGCCCATCGAGGCTCTGGTGCACAGGGACCTACTGAAGCTGGAGTTGACCCTGACCACATCCATTTTTTATTTGACCTATGTGTGAGTCATTACCCAGTACAGTCACAAAACAACATGTCGTGCTGTTCTTAGTGGGTAGTGAAGAAACAGCAGCACTTGACTAAATGTTGCAGTCTGTGATCTGTCATCCCACCTATCTGATACTTGTCACCTATTGCTTTTACCCAATATTTACATCTGGAAATTGTGAAATTCTTTACCATAACATCTCTAGAAAAGTCAGAAGCGTTAACTAGCTTGGGGTTTTCCCACCAAGCGAGTTAGGCCTTATCCATAGTTATGAGACCCCCGCAGATCACAAGAATGCGGGGTCCAGTGGGGTTCCAGGTACCTCCGTCGTACTCCTCGTCGTTCCCCATGATTAATGGAGCAGGCGGCCTCGCGTGACCATTCTTCTTTATTAATTTCTTTTTTTAAACCAGAAAACGTTTATTTACGCTTTGAATCACAAAACAATTACATTGACATATGCCACATAGTGATATACCATAACATTGTCGAATATGTATTGTACACACATAAAGAAAAAGGGGAGTGACATCTTCCCCAACATGAACCCCCATCCCCCGCCCTCCCCCATAGGTCTGAGCTTCTCACTTTATAGACATAACAATTTATTCTCCAAAAGTACCTAGCACCCATATTATCCTACTTGTATTCCTGGCAGCCCTATAGATTGCCATCATGTTATTTAGCATCTGCTTCACCTCTTTAATGGACGGCGGTTCCTTATCCAGCCAATGTTTGGCAATCGATTTCCGTACATGGTAAAGGATTTTGGCCACCGCTAGTTGTTCCGGTCTGGTTATGTCCAGTTCCCCTACACAGCCCAGCACACATATTTTGGGATCGATTGCTACGTTAACCGAAAACACTTTATATATCAGTCTACTTGCTTGCTCCATTCATTTCTATGGAGCTGACGGAGATTACCGTCTCCTCATTGCTCCCCACGGCGCTCGCCAATCACTGTCAATTACATATAGATGAATGGAACAGAATATCCATGCACGGCCTTCTGCTCCATTCATCTTCGGTAACTATGAAGGGTCCTACAGAGGTACCTGGGGCCCCATTGGACCCCTCTTTCTCGTGATCTGTGGGGGTCTTACCACTGAGGCCCCCACAAATCAGTAAGTAAGGCACTATCCTGTGGATAGGGCCTAACTTGCTTGTCGGGGAAAACCCCTTTAAAATATTGCTAAAACAACCCAAGTAACTTGGTGTGATAAAAGCAATCTACTACATGTTTTCACCTGAATGAATGTAATATCATCGAGAGGACTAAGCGAGATTTCCTGTAAAGCAGTTATTTTTACAGTAGCTAGATGAGGAAGTGTCCTTATATGCAGAAATGTGTATTATACAAGTCTGTAAGGCATTCTGTGAGCGCTTCACCATAGTAACCCGGTGCTCTATTTATACAAAAGGAAATGTGAAGCTACAGGGACTGGGCTCACCATAATGGAGCGATCCTTCTTTATTGTCAATCCACTTATTCTAAAGCTTGGTGAAAATATAAAAAAATAGTGGCGGAGACTAATTTTCCCCGGTGATTACATAACTGATTGCTTGGTAACCTTGATTTCTTTTTCTGATTTTAGCATTTTTCTCTCTTTTATAGCACAAAAGCTGTCAGTCGCTTCCACTCTCCTTTTATTGTCGAAAATTACAGACATCTGAATCGGCTTCGGGAGCAGTTAGTCCTTGACTGCAATACTGAATGGCTACGCTTTCTTGAGTGAGTTACTGAAACAGTCATCAAACATTTATGTAGGATTTAGTCTCGATTGCCGTACATTGGACGTGGCCCAATACAGGAGTGTGACTGGGAAGTCTTCTGATGAAAGCCATTGCTGCCAATGATATGATTAATCCTTTTCGACTGATATTCATATGGGATTGCAAAACTTTACTTTCTTTAGACAGTCCTGGGCTTACCCATTTAGACTATTTAAGACATATCAACAGAATACAGGTGGTCCCCTACTTAAGAACACTCGACTTACATACGACCCCTAGTTACAGACGGACCTCTGGATATTGGTAATTTACTGTACTTTAGCCCCAGGCTACAATAAACAGCTATAACAGTTATCACAGGTGTCTGTAATGAAGCTTTAGTGTTAATATTGATTCTTATGACAACCCAACATTTTTAAAAATCCAATTGTCACAGAGACCAAAAAAGTTCTGGCTGGGATTACAATGACAAAATATACAGTTCCGACTTACATACAAACTCAACTTAAGAACAAACCTACAGACCCTATCTTGTATGTAACCCGGGGACTGCCTGTAAATAGATACAGGTCTGTCTAAGAGCTTGGGGGTGGAGATTTGCAGGTGGTCTGAGCGTAGTATGTGCCAAGCACATGTGTGGCCACTCTCCATTCAACACGATGGGAGTTCCAAAAGCATAGCCTCGGCTGTTGTCACTCACATACAGTTGAATGGAGAGTGGCCGGACATTCATACAATATCTCTATTCGGGCCTCCCCCATCGACCGTTTTAAGTTACCATGGACACAAACACTTTCTGTGGGGTGTTTGGTCAAGATTCTGTTAAAAATTGAGTTGTCCTTGAGTTGTCCTTACCTATCAGATAACCATGAGGTAAATGCTACTTGCAACTATTCCTCCTTACCCCAGAGTAAACATGCATATATAGCTTAGCTTAAAGGGGTTGTCTCATAATACTCGTCTTCAATACACAAGTGGTTTTTTGGATGTACAAGCCCCCCCAATGATTAGAAGAATGGAGAATTGAAAGTCTACCTAAATACTACCGGTAAGAATAGCACCTGGACCATCCCTCCATTTTCCATTTCTATGGAACCGCTTGAGATTGCATTGCAAGGACTATCATCTAAAGATGGGATATGATATTAATTACAATGTGAATCCTAGCATGTTTTTTTACATATAGCAATACAAAAGTTAACAGTTCCTGGAGGAAGCAACTATTTTATATTTTTTTGGGGCTTAGTTCCACTAAGTAGCATCCGTTACAGAAAGTTCACCAAATTAATCACCAAATCTAGTTACCTAATCTTCAGGGAGATGAAATTATGATACCGGTTCTGTATATCTAATGATTATAGCACAGAGAAATAGGCCAGCACAGGAGACACATATATGCCTAAACTTCAGAGGTAATTATTGCTTGTTGTAACTCGAAAGAAAATAAAAGTTTAATTGCACTGGTGCGGTGTATTGCTACCCCCTCGTATATCTCTCTTATAAGGGCTTAGCCTTTAAACGCCACTGACTTACTGTTACATTACACAGTGGAGTAAAATTGGCTTTATTAATCAGTTTGATGGATTGTTTGGATGATGGCAGTGAGTGCTGGGGATTAATAATGTACACTTTCTCGGCTCTTATTTACATTGCACACAGCATGATGGTATTACAGAGTCCACACAACTGTATTATGTATGTTGTTGCTTGCATTTCCTAGTATTTACTCATTCACAGTTGTATATCTGCCAATGAATACAGACTCTGCTGTGGTGCACAGGAGGCAGATTTACAGACTATTTTATTGTAATGGAAATCCAGAGAACCTCAGGGTACCATAAGTCTTGTATAAAACATGTATTGGCAACATTTTTGGCCAGGGACCATGGAAGATGGAATTTAAAGTGTAACTAAACTTATGAGTCATTTTTTTTACGGCATAATTTAATAGTTCAGCTCATTATAGCACCTTTCTAATATAATTTGGTGAAGAAAAAGTATTTCTTTGTCTGTTTTTTCAGCTTAAGGGGAACCTATCATGGCCATTTGGGACACTAAACCACCCACAGGTCCTTATGGACTGGTGATTTAGAGTCCCAATCGACATGTATCATTTTTAAGTATTCAGATTTTTTTTATAAACTTAACACTCACCTCGGTCCCTCGGAGCCTGTGCCTTCAGGCAAGTGAAGGCGGAGCATTACACCGCAGCTTCACTGCGCAAGCGCCGTAAGGTCTGGATACTGTCCAGGATTTACTTCCCTCTTGGCAAAATGTCGCACCAGTGCGGGATCTCCTGATGCACGTCCGATGTGCCTCATTGGACTTGCATCCAGGTAAGTATTTAAGTTTATTTTATTATTTTATATTGCGTCAATTTAAAAACTTGGTTCATAATGCATAAAACGCATATTGTAGATTTCCTTTAAGGTTTTCTAGGTCTCTGCTGTAAAAGATTCAACAGGAAGCTTCATTATTTACTTCCTGTGGATAAACGGGTGCACGGTTTGATATATCACAGATTGTAATCGGAGATGAATGCTATAACAAGCTGTGCACCTGTGTGACATCAAGTCACCATGCACCAAAGGTAAACTAGGAAGCTTCCTGTTGAATGACAGCAAGCAGAGATCTAGGGAACTGCGATGAATTGATTCAGAAAGTAAATGGAAATATTGTAATAACTTTTGATTACGCAAACAATATCAATTATTTGCTGAAAGTGGAAAACCCATTTATGGTTCTACAACGGATTTTATTAAATGTTGCATTATAATAAAGAATTTTACACAACAGGACGTGGTGTGAACAGTTTCAAAAATATATGCATATGGGACTTCTTTAGGGATATAATTTGTATAAGCGATATGCATCTAGTTTAACAAAGACGACGAACAGTAACAGAATAATGGCGTAACCAGCCAACAATAAAAAGTATAAATTGAGGTGGGAAACCTCTTTAAACACAGATCACACCCACTGATTTGTGTATCTACTTAGTAAGAAGATTGTGCCATTTTGCCTGAATATTAATACATTGGAAGTTTAGTTTACAAAAACATTTTCTTCTCTTTGATGCTTTTCATTATGGATGTGTCTTCTGGTGAGATACTGTATAAACTATAGTCTGATAAATACAGTAATTAACAAAAATGTAATTTCTGTAGTTCTTATATGATCATCACTGTTTAGTGAGATGGCACATGCACAGAACTTTATGTATACAGTGTTAGGGAATTGCCTATCCAGCAATTTCCTAATATGTTTTTACAGTCCCCTCTGCACGTAGCGGAGATGAAGGTGAGAAATTAATTGAAAATGTATTATTAATTGACCATTAATTGTGCTGTCCCCAAAACAGAAGAAGCTACAAAAAAAGAAAGCTTTATGCTCTATGAATGTTCAGTCAGTCACTGCTACTTCTGGGGTTTTTATTGTTATTCCTGGATTATCACCGCTTGGTTACCAGAGCTTTTGTATAATAGTAGATTTATCTCTGTTTGATGGAAGTTTCTAATTAATCTTTTTCATTTCTAGTAAATTTGGAGAGCATTATCATTCAATAGCGAAGGCTGTGAATCACCTAGCAACTGCCGACTGCATCTTCTCTTTGGCGGAAGTGGCCAAGCAAGGTGATTATTGCAGGTAATTACTTCAGTCTTTTTGCTGTTTCTTATTACGTAGTATTAATAATAAAGGTAATAAATGAGGCTGTATATTACAGTTTCCTCTTATTAAGGGTAAATTCACACGACCATTGGGGAAATATATACGGCCGCCTAGTGTGGGACTGACCCACCAGAGTACCAGAGGATCCTCCAGTGGGCCATGGCTTAACCCAATACTGAACCCGAGTCCATCAGAAAACACCACAATTTGAAGGCGGCTAGAGAATATTTGCTGGGGGATAATGAAGAGTGGTCCCCCAGATTGGTTTTCTCTGGTGGGCCTAAGGAAACCCAGTCCGACACTGCGGCCGCCGTATATTCGTCCCCCCATAGGCCGGCAATGGGTGCACGGCGCGGTATGTTGCAGCTATCCAGTACAGGATAGCGGGCACACGTTAGTGTGAATTTGCCCTAAATCTGTACTGCAAACATTAAGTGCTTATTTACTAAGGGTCCCGCGGCTGCATTTTCGTCGGGTTTTCCGACTTTTCGGGGATCGCGCCACCAGGACAGGGATTTAGAAGGCCATTGTGTCACACACGATCGGATTTTTGGCGCAATGGTGCCGGCTTTCATGCAACACAAATCAGGGGGCGGGCCGTCGGACATCCGACGGATTCTGACAAACCGCAGGATTTAACTTCAAAATTGTGTTGCAAGCCCAAGCTCTTACATGCACCTGGAAGAAGATGGTGAACTCCGGCGGACCTGAGCGGGGAAGCGACACATGCAGGAAATCCTGCGCACGATCTCAGTGAATCGCGGCAGCTGTGCATTCTCGTCAGGGAACGCACCTCAGGAAACACGCATGAACGGGTAAGTAAATGTGCACCAAAGTGTCTGTAAACAAATCAGTGCAACTGGAGTCCGACTCAAGTCTTATTTTGCGCCAGATAAATCATGCTGATTTATTTAGAGTCTGCGCAGTTGTACTTTAGATCATCTATTAGTTTATTTTAGAATTTTATGACGCTCAGAATTATCTGCGACCCAGGTTAGGTCGCACCCTTTATAAATGAGTCTGAAAACAACCCAAAAATGGTCTAAAGCCCTCAATAAATGTGGCGCACAGACAATTCAGGCAGAAATTACCCCACCATTCTGGCATACAAGGTTGACAAATACTAAATTCTGCCATTCAGTTTTTTCCCTAACTTTCCCTCCATACTGTTTGTATTCTTTGCTTCTTCTCTTGGAATTGTTAAGGAAATTGAAAAGAATTAAAAACAACATGGCCTTTTTCTAAAAGAAAAAAAAATTATCACTGCTGCCCCCAGGATGTGACTGGTATTGAAGATTAATATAATAGATTTGGACTGCGGTACCACACATAGCCAGTAGACAGGTGTGGCACTGTTTTGACTGCTACTCCAACTTACTAAATCTTACAAAAAAATCACTACTTAAAGTCTTCCTTTAACTGCTTTTTTAAAACATACATTGTATATGAATAAATATATACAAATGTATGCATATAACATAAAATATTATTCTATTTCCAGACCAACTGTTCACGATCATGGACCTGAAATAACGATTAAAAATGGCCGCCATCCTGTCATAGATTTACTATTGGAAGAGCAAAATCAGTATGTTCCAAACAGCACCAGTTTGTCGGTGAGTATTGTTACCTCCTGGAATAACCTAAATATACATTGCTCTTATAAGCACTAAAAAGTCATAAGTGTACAGTCCAAAAGTCTTTTCTTCCAACTTCCTGGATAAGTTGATAAGTGAGTTATAGGAAAACCTGTATCTGTCAGAAAAGAATAATAATTTATTGTCTTAAAGGGGTATTCCCACAAGACAAGTTTCTTAAATATATTCAGGATACCAATATAACACATTCTCTAATTCCCTGTTATTAACAAAAATACAGCATTTCACAGATATAAGTCCAACCTGTCTCTATCAGTCCTGGTGTACACAATTTCAGTTGCCCCTAGACACGACCATGTAACTTATGACTTCGGGACGGGTGGCCGCCATCTTTGATTTCTGTCTGACGACGTGTAGCTGAGATTTTTGTGTCTCTCTGTGCTTCCTGCACTCTAGCCCCTCGACTTTCAGGATGGAGCTCACAGACACTAACTCACTTCTTGCCAGCAAACAACACATTGTGAGGATAGAGAAGCTGCAAGCTTCCGGCAGATAAGTTATCCGGGGGAAAGGGGAGGCAGGCATCTCTGTGAGGACAGATATGTAGCAGTGCTGACAGTGTGTAATAGGCATCTCAGGCATCTCATCATCTCATGTCTGATCTGTCTCATCTCTCTCTTTCTATGTGTCAGATACTAGTACAATGTTCAGAAGCCAGAAGAAAGTGTATATAAACCTTGTGTCTGCTTAGAGAGTCCTTGCCCACACTCCGGAATTTTACACTGACCATCACTGAGTGATAGGAACTAAAACAGCAATAACACTGAGTAAAATTGTAAAGTAAGGGGTTAAAATGATTTTTATTGTGTAAACATCACTAGTGGACTGAGATTTGAGAATTTTCTTTTGTGGGAAAACCCCTTCAAATTCCCATGACATTCATTCATAAAGTCTTTATATCCAGAAATGTCAGGATACATGTATATCTTAAAGTTCTGTGATGCTCTGTTATCACAATCCGGAAGTCGGTCATAGATGGATACATTCAATTTCCAGCGTTTTTTTTTTTTTTTTTCAATCCAAGCAGAGGTAGATGCATTATCTGACATAATAGACGTACTTTGCCGTTGTCTATAAAGTGCAAACTTGCCACTTATGTTCTTCTATTTCCATATTAATGTAGGCTTCTCGTGGAAATCTGTTGCTATGGAGAAGAGCAGCCTACATTTTTAATGTTTTCACTGGCACTTTTCACAGTGTTTTTAAAGTACTTTATTTTTTTTTTATCGTTTAAAACTTTTTTTTTAAAGGATATTACCACCGGGATCAAGCATTATAAACCAAGCACACTGACATAGTTTTATACTAAAAGGCGTGTGCCCCCTCTGACCGGATCCACTTTTCTTTGAGCTTCTTATGGTTTTGTTTAAAAAAAAAATGAAAATAAGCCTTAGTGGCTCCAGGCTATGGTGTTACGGAGCACGAAGCCCCTTAGGCTTGTTTGCATAATTTTTATAGCTTTTTTTGTAAACAAAAGAGCATTAGAAGATAAAAAAGAGCTAACTATGTCTAGACACTATCTACAGGCAACGGTTTCAGGGTTACCGCTACTTTTTGGTGCAGAGCAGACGGATTGCAATAAAAATAGTTTAATAAATGAAAATCAGCCGCCATCTTATATACAAAGTCCAAAGTCAGTGGGACTGCAGAGAAGCATCTTCCGGATAACAGACAGGGGGAGTACCCAGAATTGGTTGATAAAGGGTTAGTTGCATGCAGTTACCGAGTGTGATAGGCTTCCCTAAATAAATGGGTTTTAAGAGCACATTTAAAACTTTGGAGGATCAGTAATCGTCTGCTAGTCCAGACATTCCAGAGAATTTCTGCAGATTGGGAGAAGTCCTGGAGACGTGAGTGAGAAGTTCGAGTTAAGGAAGAGAATAATCTATGATCACTGGCAGATAGAAGAGCACGGGTTGGACCATATAGTGAGATAAGAGAGGAGAGGTAAGGAGTTGCAGCATTATGCAGAGCTTTGTGGATGAGGGTTATTAATTTATTAAATTAAATTTACATTGGAAGGAAACGGGCAACCGGTGCCGAGACTGGCACAGTCTGGAGTGATCGGTGTAGCGTTTGGTCTGAAAGACTAGCTTAGCTGCTGCATTAAGAATAGATTGTAGAGGAGAGAGTTTAGTAAGTGGAAGACCGATTAGTAGGGAGTTACAGTACTCTAGACAAGAGTGAATCAGGGCGACAATTACTGTTTTAGAGGTTTCAATTGTAAGAAATGGACGGATTCTAGAATTAATTTTAAAGTGCATCTAGCAAGAGCAAGCAAGAGATTGAATCAGCACAACCAGGGTTGGTAAGTAGACAATGGAAAGACAAGAAGTTCAGTTTTTGAAGGATTAAGTTTCGAGAAGAGAGAGGACATGATTTTAGAGACAGAGATACAGTCACTGGTATTCTGTAGTAAGGTAGGAGTGATATTAAGTGCAGGCTTTATATAGCTGGGTATCATCAGCAGAGAGATGATACTGAAAATCAAATCTGCTAATGGTTTGTCCAACAATGTATAGTGGGAAAAGAGAAGAGGACCTAGGAATAAGCCCTGAGGAACCCCGGCAATAAGAGGAAGAGGAGAAGAGAAAGATCCAGAAAAGGAGACGCGGAAGATGCGGTCAGAGAGAGAGGACGAAAACCAAGAGAGTGCAGTGTCCTTCAGGCCAATGGAGCGAAGCATCCTGAGGAGGAGCTGGTGGTCCACATTATCAAACGCTTCCATGAAATCCAGAAAAATGAGGAGAGAATAGTGCCCTTTGGATTTAACAGTGAGGAGATCATTGGAGACTTAATAAAGAGCATTTTTTGAGTGGAAACCAGATTGTAGGGGGGGCAAAGAGGGATTTGGCTGAAAGATAGCAGGTTAGTTGAGAATAGACCAGACTGGTCGGCATTTAGCAGCACTGGATGGGTCATGGGAAGCTTTCTTTAGTAATGGAGTGACAGCAGCATGCTTGAAAGAAGAGGGATAGACATCCGAAGAGAGAGAGGTTAAAGATTTTAGTGAGATGAGAAGCTACCACTGGGGACAGATATAATAATAAGAAAAAGGTTTTGTAGCTCACCAACTTGTCCCATTCGCATGTGCAGGAGATCCACACTGACGTAGTGTATAATCCAGAACCTCGAAGAAAGCAACAGAGCTCCGCACCAGTGCTAGGGTAAAAATTGTTTCTTGTCCGTCCGGACTTTATTTTGTAAATATATTTAAAATATACATGGCATGTCCCCTAGACCATATAGAGGAATATAACCTACGCGTTTCAAGTGCACGTGGCACTCTTAGTCATGGTTAACTTGTTTGAGAGAGACGCCGGGATATGTACCTGCCTCCCGGAACACCTTGGTCACATGACCCAGGGAGATCCTGAAGACATGTAACGGACCCAGGAAAATATAAAAACAAGGTAAGTACATAAAAACCCAAATTGTGTACCCATAATGGGGACCCATACAGTATTGATTTATCAGCATTAGCAATAGCAACAATTTTGATCGTTCCTCAAGAAATCTATCAATTGAAAGCATAACATCCTTCTACCAAACTGGTTACAGCGATTCATTGTGTTCCAACCAAAGACTGGACTGGACTACAGGGAGGGAATTCACATATATGTAATTTAGAACAGTATATATATCAATGATTAAGTTATGTACCTAAGCCTATTAGTGTTGTTCACGTGGATAATCCAAACATATGTAGGCTTAATAGTGGAACACGATTTCATGTTTAAAGTTCATGCCCGTTGGAAATCTGCTGTTTAGGCAGAAAATCCAATAGGCTTCACGGTCCTGTAGGATTTTGTTGCGGCCACCTGTTCTATTGCACAGGCTGACAATGATGCCACCCTGCCTTGGTGATGTTCAATGAAGTGTCTAGCCGCACCGGATAAGTTTCTGACATGGGTTTGTTCTCTGAAAGAATTTTTACTAGCATTAGTGATGTCTCTAATATGTTCTAACAGTCTTTGTTTAAATTTACGTACAGTGCTGCCAATATATATTTTTTCACAGCTAGTACATTTAATTTGATAAACCACATAATCACTGTTGCAGTTTAGAAAGCTCCTAATATTATGTACCTCCGTATTCATGCTGTTGGAAAATGTTTTCGTTGGTGACACAAAACTGCATGATTTGCATGGATAAGAACTGCATTTAAAAAAACCCGTATGTTGTAACCAGGTACGGTTACTGTTAGTTCTGGTAGTAAACATGCTAGGTGACACAAGGTTACCAATTATTGTGTTTCTACGTGCTACAATTTTACAATTTAGGTACATAACTTAATGTTATGTACCTCATTGGCTAATTGGCCATTATCGCCCTCATTGGCTAATATCGTTATGGCATACTGGGAGGAACATTTCATTTATTCTGAGAATAATCCATTTTTTTCGTTGATACATTGGTACGGCAGATACATCGACGATATATTGATTATTTGGAGGGGCGATGTGTCTGCCGTACCAAACGAGATGAAGAAGTAGTTCATAAAAAGGAGCGTCGAAACATGTTAGATAGAAACAAAATACATACCAAAAATGTACTTTAGTCCTAGGCTGCAATCATCAGCTGTAACAGTTATCACAGGTGTCTGTAATGAGGCTTTATTGTTAATCCTGATTCCTATGACAATCCAAAATTTTTAAAATCCAATTGTCACAGACACCAAAAAAGTTCTGTCTGGGATTACAATAATAAAATATATACGGTTCCGACTTACATACAAATTCAACTTAAGAACAAACCTCCAGACCCTATCTTGTATGTAACCCGGGGACTGCCTGTACTATCCATAGTAGAATGATATTTATCAGTGTCTGCACCACTTTGAGAGATGGTTGGCTTAATGGAGAATGTAGATCAAGACATCTAGGAACATTCTTATACCAGAAGTAACTTTAACCTCAACGTCTTGTTTTCAGTAAATACCAGGGTCACGCAGCATCCATAATGGATTTTCTGAAAGTTGAACATTAAGTAAAATACGGTAGATACTGTATCCTTAGAAGTTATACATATAAAGATAAATACAGTGTGTTGCTTATAACTTGCTGGATCATCCAGGGTTAATTTTGGATGATAAGAATTACTACATACAGTAAAAGGCCGGTTTTATTTGCCTTATTTGAGTGTTATTAACATTTTTTACAACAACTTTAATAATAAATGTGGCTCTATACTTCTCTGTAGGCAGACTTGGAGAGAGTCATGATAATCACTGGACCCAATATGGGTGGGAAGAGCTCGTACATCAAACAGGTCGCTCTCATCACCATCATGGCACAGATAGGATCCTATGTCCCTGCAGAAGAAGTCACAATTGGGGTTGTGGATGGAATCTTTACCAGGTGCAAAAAAAAATTATTGTAGTAAAGAATATGGATGTATTTTGAGGATTTTTTGTGAGGATTTTTTGTATTTATATCTGGAATCTTACATTTTGATATATATATTTTCCTTTTTGAGGATTTTTTTTACAATTTATTCTTAAAGGTTTTTTTTTTCCAGGATTACATTTTTTAAACATGAAGATAATAATCAACCTATACTCGCCTCGGTCTCGGGTTCGAGTGTAGTGCAGCGTCACCTGCTGCCATCGGCCTCTGTTTGTACAGTATATAGAGGATCGGTAGCTGACACCTGCTACAGCCCTTTGCTGTATCGGCTGCGCACTGTTGACTCCACATCACCTCTCTGCCTCTGTGTATAAATGGCTGACGGTGATGGACGACACTGCGCCAATGTGTATACATTGTTGTCTATTTTCATAATTCCTAGGGTCATTTGTAGAGAAAAAATGGTCTTGGACAACCGCTTTGATATCCAATATTCTAAATATTTCGTGAAAAAAGTTTGAGACAGAATGGCTAATCCTGTCTAAGCCATCATGCGAATGTCAGCATGTGTGTCGTTTTACTAATAATAATAATAATAATGCACAAAGCAGAACGTAGACCCCACATATCCTAAAAACTACATCCCAGGCATAAAGGACTAACAGAATATTCTTAGACCAAGAACAAATTGGCAGTGACATTACGACGACGAATCACTGCTCAGCCTCTGTATTTAAACAGAGGGTGGTGGATGGCACTGCATTGCACCAAAGCAAGGTGAGGTATAGGTTTCTTATTTTTATATTCCCTAGGGCCAGTAATAAATAAGAAGTATTTAATGTTCCGTATTCTGTGTAATCGTGAAATGTTAAGTGAAAAAGTTTTGGGACCGAATTGCTAATTCTGTCTAGGCCCTTCTTCTGTGCCAAAAATCAGCATTTGTCTGATTTTCTAATAGTGTGATCCAAAAACTAATCCTTCTGTAGAGACGTCCACAGTAGAATGCCTGCCACAAACACTTGAAATAGTCGTCTGGTTTTTGCAGCAGAAATTCTTTGTCCCCTCCAAATGGATATAAACATTTGAAGCATAAATTTAGTGCAAGTCATCAACTAGCGATTACACGACGGCTAACCGGCCCTTTACCATTTTTATGTTGGCTTAATTTGAAGTAAGATGCCACATTTTGTGCCTAAAATGGGCCAGATTATAAAGTGTAATAAGCCATAATTGTAGGCATTAAGGCTTAAAGGAACCTGTCATTAGCAACTGACTTAATAAACCTAATTAACCACTACCAGTATTTTGTCAAGCAGCATAATACCTTCTCGTTTTTGTTTCTTTCATGGCCCATGGTGGTGGCATCGTCCAGAAAATCAACTTTGAAGTGAGAGGTAAATTGGTTGTATAAGGTCATGGAGGAGGAGAGTTTAACACTGAAGTCAAGGTGGGAAACTCTGAACGCCTCCTCCTCTGGGATTGACATCATGCATCGGACTTCTGGAGATCTGCTTAGTGAGGTCTCTGAATGTAGGACCATCAATTACAGTGAAAGGGGCTTACAGGGAAGAGAGAGCTTGACTTAAGTGTTAAAATCTCTACATCCTTAACTTTAAAAAAACAATTTACATCTCTCTTAAAAGTTGATTTTGGGGATGATGCCACCACACTGGGTAATGAAAGAAACATGGTCTGGAAGGTGTTCTGGTAGCTGTTTATTAGGTAAATATCTGATGACCGGTTCCCTTTAAATGAAAATGAGATCTTGTTGACCATTACAAGCAGTCACAGTCCGTATTTCTAGGCCTAGAGTAGAAAGCTAATTGTTTGGGACAGCAAAGCCATTTTTAGTACTTTCTATTTAGTTTGTGCATTTTTCCCTATTAGTATTTAAGGAAATGGACTCGGTCGTATAAGCCTCAACCTTTCTTTGTGACTTTAAACAAGTTACTTTTATTACTTTGAATAAGTTTCAAACCAGAATAACAAGCGTACAGCTAGAACTATAGTTTTCACTTTGTACAACTTAGAAGTATTGATTTAATTGGAGTTTAGGCAACAAGCAGGAACCCTGCATGCGGGAGCCTTGTGCTAATTATTTTCTTTCCTCGCAGACACATTCGGAAAGGTCATTCTCCTAACATTTACCATTTTATAAGCTGTTGTATTACTAGTGAATACTATCACCAGAACAATACTATAACATTCTGTGAATCGAAAGACCTCGGTTCAGTAAAATACACAAATGTTGGCCCATTTTTAACTTTTCTCTCCTATCTTCCAGAAGCTAATATTCTGATCATTGGGGGCAGTGCATGCATTCTACCCCTCTATTCAATGTCTATAGATAAGTGCAGTGGAAAGTGGACTAATCGAAACAGGAAAACCCCTTTAACTGTGAGGATTACAAAATAGAGTTGTGTGATCCACTGGGAGACCTCTTGCCACAGAGTTTTTTCATGTTCAACCCTTTGTTCATGTTGAACCCAAGTTGACTTACACCACAAAACGGATACATGTCCCATTAGTGGAGGTTTAATTATTAAGAGTACCACCAGTTGAAGTAATAAGGCTGTATTTTAGGAATTGGAATTTATAAATGGCGAAATTGAGGTGATATTTCAAAACGGTGTGCGAAGCAAAAATGGTTAGGTTGGAAATTAGTCTAAATCTACAGAATATTAATTTGCAAAGTATAAACCTACAGTATACCTAATAGTGTAGATTACCCCCCAAACAATTTAAAAGCACCTAGCTCTCCCTTATGTTGTATTTCCAATATTTGTGGCCCTGGAAATGCTGAATACCCAAGGGACAGACCCTCCCCTTAAATGTGAGTAATGTGATCTGCTACATGGTCCTACAGCCTGCCGATCATTTAGGTGTGCATGTTATCATTGTTTTACCATTGTCAAGAGATTATCATTAACATCCAGGATGATGGGCCTCCTGAGCTCTACTGTCTACGGTTGTGTCTGGTGAGAAAAAGGCCACCCAGTCCTCCTACAGCAGAGCTCAGGAAAACTCCATTGACATAACACAGTGGCCCTGTTCTTGGCCTATCACAGTGGTGGTGTACCTATGGCACGGGTGTCAGAGGTGGCAATCAGAGCCCTCTCTGTGGGCACCGAGGCCATCACCCCAACGCAGAGTTCATCAGAGGCCACAATGATCATCTTGCAGTTAGACGCTGCTAAGCTACGTGCCACGTTCAGGGCTATTTTAAAGCAACACACCGTTGGCTGCCAGGGACTAAAGGAGATGCAAGAAGTTGTGAACAGATCATTGGAGGCCCAAGAGGGAAACTACAATAATGATATATTTCTCCTCCTTTCTTCTACTGTATTAGTGGCCTCGGGATGCCTATACAATTGAAAACTGGGACAAAACAGGGAGCATTAAGTTGTATCTTAAATTGTCATGTTTACACTTTGACAAACGTGTGGGTTTGAGTTGTACTTTGGGCACTCAGTCTCTAAAGGGTCCGCCATCCTATGTGATCCAAGGTTTCCCAACAGATGCGTATGATTAAACACATACTTTGCTGCAAGGAAGAGTTTTCAGCTAATAATAAACCTCTGGTTTTGGCCCATAATACTTTAAACCAATAATTCATATTCTGAATCAACAAACCGAAGGATTGTGTTACTTAAAGCTTGTGTTTCCTCTGGAGCGTCCCATCACTAGACTACTTGCACCATGCCGTCTATCGATGATTGTATTGCATTCTACATATTCATACCCTGTATGGTGGAGGCGGCGAGGTGCTGTTTGTTTTGTAATCCCTGCTATCGTTTTCATATAGAATCTTCAATGTATTAATATAAATTGGGCGTGCCACCAAACAAAGTGTTAGCGAGTAACCAAGAACATGCTGTCTTGTGTTGTTCAGGCATTGCTTAAGGGAATATCTGATCAGAAAAGTACTGTATGCATACATGAATGGGGAACAGATCTATTGTCTAAGTTATGAATTAGGGATATAATCACTTCTGCTCCATTTATTTTATAGAATTAGCCAGGCTTTTAGTAATGGAACAAAAAAAATTGCTAATCTGAGCCGGATGACTTTCCCCAGTATACCGGTACACACAACGCATGACTTTTCTTTATGGTCTGTTTCTCAGATATGTTACATAGGAAATCACATCTTAGAGAAGAAGTAGAGCGACTGAGACTAACGAGAGACCTCAGATATTCCCCTCCGTATACCGCTGTCATCTGTTTAGTGGGAATCTTTCCTGGTAATTCCTAAGATAGATGGAATAATTGTCACCCTCAGCCAATTAGTTGTATGTGCGCCAGTGATTTTCAATACGATTAATCCACTGAACCACCGCGACAGTACATTCAGCGCAACGGAAGACGACATAACACTTCTCTTACTTTGCCTCCAGACATAAAAAATAAATTCTTTTCCTCGGGAAGACGCTCTTCTGAGGCATACACTTATTGCGGAGACCGTGTCTGCAGCTGTGATTTCAAAGCAGTCAGGGGAGAATGAGCCGCCATAACTGTGCATGAGGCGCGGATACATTGATGGATCGATTCATTTCACTATCATGGCTTCATCCCCATGTGTTTGTGCGGCACAATAGCTTCAGCTGCAGTCAGAATTTTTAAGGCTGAGCCTTTTCCTCTCCCCATGTAATCGACTTGCTGGCAGTTTTAAAGTGGCACTAGAGTGTTTGTCAGTGATTAAGAAATGAATATTTCCTAAATGTTTGCTCCATTTTTACTGCTAAAATTCTGATTTTGATGATTGGCTTCATAGTTTTTTTTGTATTTTAATAAGAATTTACAACATTTATTATTATACGCTTTTCATATTCCTTTCCTTTTTACAGAGTGTTGTAGTTTTAGAGTAAATTGCACTTTATTTTTATGCAAATTAGCAGCTCAGTACACTGGGGGAGAGGCCTCCTTTGTTAAAGGGGTATTCCCACTTTGGTAAATTAATGTTATTGTTTGTATGATGAAAAATAATAAAGTTTTCCGATATCCTTTCTGTATCAATTCCACACGGTTTTCCAGATCTCTTCTTGCTGTCCTTCTATAGAAAGCTTCATTGTTTATTTCCAGTGGACAGAAATCTGACCATGGTCACAGATTTCTGTCCACTGGAAATATACAATGAAGCTTTCTAAAGAATGACAGCAAGCAGAGATCTAGAAAACCGTGTGGAATTGATACAGAAAGGATATTGGAAACTTGTGTAACTTTCATTAATTAAACAAAATCAATTACTTGTTGAAATGGGAAACCCCTTTAAGCATCAGTTATCATCTCTGCTGCCCATTACTACCCAGATGTGCACTATTTCACAGGTATTGACATATCATGGAAATATCAGGTAGAAAAGTGAAAATGAGTGCACCAACAGGCTTGGGCCCGCCCTCAGTGCACCCAGAAGAAATGAATGATATCAGTTATGCTATGCCTTATATGGTATTTGCTTCCTAAAACCCAAAGCTCCTATTATTTTACAGAATGGGAGCAGCCGATAATATCTATAAAGGACGGAGCACATTTATGGAAGAGTTGTCAGAGACAGCAGAGATATTAAAGCAAGCCAGTCCTCGGTCTCTCGTAATCTTGGATGAATTGGGAAGAGGCACTAGTACACATGATGGGATCGCCATAGCGTATGCAACTCTGGAGTACATTATAAAAGATGTAAGTTTTTGTCTCTTTTATGTTACATTTAGTTCCCTTCAACCGCATGATAATGCCATGGGCAACTAGAATTGTTTTACCTCAGACAATTCTGATACTTCTCCACCTTAGACTCAATAGGGGGAATTCATTAAGAATGGCATTTCGAAAGCAAGTCTTAAAATTTCCCCCACCGATGCGCTCTTTCACCCATATCAAGTAAGAGGCTCCGGCCTTTTAGTAAATACATATGCAAACTCCACCAGTTTGGACCTCGTAGGACAGATGTGAACTGGCAGACCTTTTTTTGCTACAGTCTTATTATATAGTAAATCCAGAGAGTGGGTGTTCACGTCCCTGCCCATCCCACGCCCGCAAAGTGGTATCCGGATGGAGGAAACAGGAGGGGTAGATTTATGTGCCTTCACCAATGAGTTTTGTATTTATGTAACTCTCCCAATGTATGCACTAAACATACGGCTACCACATACACCGCCTTCTACTATATAGATGCATACGTCACCCATAGATGACTATTTTGTTGCAATAAGGCTCTGCATGGAATACTATCCAGTACAGTAACGAGCAAATTATTCCCCAGAAGAATTGATATTATGATTAATATGTACCAAGCAGAGTTTTTTTTTTCTCCTGCCTTTCTTGAATTTTCTCAATGTATTATTATCCTATATTCTGCCCTCAGGTGATGTCATTAACACTGTTTGTCACACATTACCCTCCCCTGTGTGAATTGGAAGCCTGCTATCCTACTGTCGTTGGAAACTACCATATGGCTTTCTATATTGATGAAGATCAGGGAAATGAACATGGTATGAAGTCTATGATTATAATATTGCTTAAAAAGAAACTGAAAACGTGAAAAAGCTTGAATTATTATAATATGCCTTATATACTATAAACCGAGTTTTTCAGCACAAAAAAAGGGCTAAAAAATCCTAAAATCCGCTTATACTCGAGTGAAAAATAGAAAGAAATGACTCACCTTTGTGATTCCCCCCCACCCTCCTTGCAGGTCTTCTCTTCTCCGTTCCGGGAGAGGCACGTCAGTGTCATACTCCAGCACACAAGCTGTGAGTGTGTACCAGAGTGTGAAGAAGAGAAGACCTGTGGGGGTTGTCGGAGAGGTGTGTATTGGTTTTATGAATTGGGCAAACAGGGGCTGGCTGGCTAGCTGTCTGTAGGGGCAAACTGGGGATGGCTAGCTGTCTATGGGGGCAAACTGGGGATGGCTGGCTGTCTATAGGGGAAAACTGGGGATGGCTGGCTGTCTATAGGGGCAAACTGGGGCTGGCTATCTATAGGGGCAAACTGGGGCTGGCTATCTATAGGGGCAAACTGGGGCTGGCTGGCTATATACTGAGGGCAGGGGGCTGGGTATATATGGAGGGCAGGGGCTGGATGGCTATATACTAGGGAAGGAAGGGGACTATATACTGGCTGTTACCAATGCATTTCCCACCCTAGGCTTATACCCGAGTCATTAGGTTTTCAGTTTTTTGTTTTAAAATTAGGGGCCTTGGCTTACACTTGGGTTGGCTTATACTCGAGCATATACAGTATGTGGAAAGCCAAAGTGACAATGGGAATTGGTGAGGAGGTGGCGTGAAGGAGAAAATAACCACAATTACTGGCGTTTCGTAGGTAATTGCGATTATTTCAGGGATTGTACGCCGGGGCTTATATTCTCCTTCTACTCCTGTGCAGCAGTTCTAATATATATTCTCACAGCAGGTTATGCTGGATGATAAATGTATCTGGTCTTGAGTGACGCTCCCCCTCCTGCCTAATCTCCGTTTTCTCCAATTTCCTTTTCACATGACATTAGAGGAGATGTTTTTGTAATAGGTGAATGGGTGAAATTTCACATAAAAGAGGCAATTCTAAAAACCACTTTTTATACTCTACTCGAGGGTGCCAGGAATAATTGGGTAAAAGTAGGTGGCAAGTTCTAACTTGACAACTCATATTAGTTTTGATAATAAATCTGTTTTTTCATGTTCATTAAACTGTAGATATGTGAATGAAATCGCAGGGGACAGACATTTTTATTCTGGGGGATCATGGGGAACAGACATTTTTCTTCTGGGGGATCATGGGGGACAGACATTTTTCTTCTGGGGGATCATGGGGGACAGACATTTTTCTTCTGGGGGATCATGGGGACAACATTTTTCTTCTGGGGGATCATGGGGGACAGACATTTTTCTTCTGGGGGATCATGGGGGACAGACATTTTTCTTATGGGGGACAGACATTTTTCTTCTGGGGGATCATGGGGGACAGACATTTTTCTTCTGGGGGATCATGGGGAACAGACATTTTTCTTCTGGGGGATCATGGGGGACAGACATTTTTATAGTCTTCTCTTATCATAGATCAGATAAACAGATACCAACAGTAAGCAGTGAGCCACAGTAACTACCAGAGGGGGCAGCCGATGCCTTTATTTATGGTTTTAGCCAGAACAAGCCATATTCTATCCCTAAAATGTCATGAAAAGCTTGCTGCTGGTTCCAAAAGGAGGAATTTATGCAAATGTGAAAGCCTCACTAGTTTTACAGTTACATTGAATGTCATACAATAGTATTTTATTCTGTTAGATTTTGTATCTGAATTTTTTGTATCCCATGGAGTCTCTTTATTTTCTCTAAATTTCTCTTCAAGGTGATTGATTGTAAGGGTTGTATCCATTTCTGAAGTCTCAAGGCAGAAAGCTTTATCATTCCTACACACAATTTCACAAAAACAGAACGCATTCAAATCTCTTTCAAGAGTACAATATTGTACCTCTCTTAAAGGGGCCACGGATGCGTCTGAATGACTGTATATAGATAATGCATCTATTTTTATAATGTAACCTATGTTCTGTGAGTAGTTGACCCTATTCATGGAAGAGTCGTCTACATCCATTAACATGTTTCTTTTGCATATATGTGCATTTGCAATGTATATCCATGGCCAAGTGGGGTCACATTTCTAACAAATTTGACTATGTACTATTGTCTAAGCTACACCAGGCAATGTTAATGTAAGATAAATTGTGCACTTACCATGACAACCCTTCTGAAACCTTCATCAGTGATCTGTAAAGGCCAGGAGAAGTTGCCACTAGTCATTCATTTCAGAATATATATGTATGCATGTGTGTATATATATATGTATATATGTGTGTATGTGTATATATATACATATATCTTATATATCTATCTATATAAATATATATAATAGTACCGTGTATACTCGAATATAAGCTGAGGTACCTAATTTTAACACAAAAAACTGGGAAATGCATTGGTCACAGCCTCCGTCAGTATAAAGCCGACCAACCCATATCCCCCAGTATATAGCCTGCCAGCCAATGCCCCCTAGTATATAGCCTGCCAGCCCCTGCCCCCTGAAGTATATAGCCTCTGGTGCCTCTTCGAGTCCTTCCACTCCTCTTCGGCTCCTCTTTGGGTCTCTGCACACAACCGGCACACAGAATTACATCAGCCACTTGCTAACATGAATGTTTTTGAGCCGACGGCATTGCGAGGGGACCCGAAGAGGAACCTGAAGAGGCACTGGAGCATCGGAAGCAAGGAGAGGACTTGAGGGAGGCGTCGGAAAGGTGAGTACAGTGTTAATTTTTTTTTTTATAGACTCAAGTATAAGCCGAGCTAGATTTTTTCAGCACAAATTTTGTGCTGAAAAACTTGGCTTCTATTCGAGTTTATATGGTATTATGTATTTCCCACTTCGGCAGGCCTATATATATGTAGCAGCAGTTACAGCCATAACATTTTGCACTAAATCCGTAATACAGGTTTCTATTGTATGTACATGACCATGTGTTGTCTGCTATTTTGCTTTTTTTTAATCCTCCAGAATCTGAAATTGCGGAGAAGCCCGAGTATATCACATTTTTATATCAGATAACTCGAGGAATTGCTGCAAGGAGTTATGGATTGAATGTTGCTAAACTGGCAGACGTCCCAGAGGAAGTTTTAAAGAAAGCAGCTTGTAAATCTAAAGAGCTGGAGGGTCTAGTGGAGATGAAAAGGTAAAGATATCTGCTTTATATTTTACACACCGTACTCATAAGTCATTCTATCAGTACAATATTATGTCCCCTGCTGATGATCCAGCCCAGCCAAACCAAAAGATAGAGAGAGGGTTTGTACTTACCTGCTAGGGCTTACAATTTATTATATACCCTTTCACCAACACACTCAGTACGATACACACTTATCACTATAAAAAGCTTTCTCAATTATACTTGCTATAAAAGCCACCAACTCACTACTTGGCTATAGAGAGATGGTAAGAGACACACTGAAGACTGTTGAGGACAGGGCTGTGCAGTCAGTAAGCAAAACATCCGACTCCAACTCCTCAATTTCCCTAACACCAACTCTGACTCCCACATACTTGGGGCATGTTTAAGTGATACATTTACATTAATGAAAAGGCTTTTTATCACTATCATGATAAATAACCAAGTTATGTAGGCAACCTTAAAACTATAACTTTATAGAATCCGAGGGGAAAGCAGTAAAATATATCAGAGTATCTAACCGCTACAGACATGAACTCAGAGGAAAAGCAAACTAAATCATAAAGCAGTATACATGGAGAACATACACTGGACAATCCTACCTTCATCCAGTTTTCCTGATCACTCTAGTAGTTCTAAGATAAGTGCAGACATTCCTAGCCCTCTGATCTGTAGGTGAGAAGCTTCACTACTGAGCATGTACATAATGTGCAGTCATATTTATTTGACCGATTTGGCAAGCTCTTAATCTGTGTGCGCTACATAAATAAAGGAATTATTATTATTATTATATTTATTTCAACTAAAAGCCTACAAACATGAGCTCAGAGAAAAAGCAAACTAAAATGTAAAGCAGCATACAGAGAGTATATAGACTGGACAATTGATTTATGCACAGTTTATTGAAACTTTAGATATACTACCTTATATACTCGAGTATAAGCCTAGTTTTTCAGCACAAAAAATGTGCTGAAAAACCCAAACTCGGCTTATACTCGAGTCAAAAAAATAAATATATCTAAACTCACCTTTCCGGCGACCCCTGTATATCTTCTGTGCAATCTGTCCGGCAGCGGCGGCAGGCTATATACACTGGGGCAGGGTCTGGCAGGCTATATACACTGGAACAGGGTCTGGCAGGCTATATACACTGGGGCAGGGGCTGGCTGGCTATATACTGGGAAGGCTGTGACCAACCCACCCTCAGCTTATACTCGAGTCAATAGGTTTTCCCAGTATTTCGTGGTAAAATTAGGGGCCTCGGCTTATACTCGGGTCGGCTTATACTCGAGTATATACGGTAAGTATTTTTCTTAATCCTTAATTTTTCTTAATATATTCCCAGTGCCTTTTTACTGTAATCTGTGGATCTTCAATACTGAGCATGAGTGAAAAGTGCATGCACATTCTTCTAAAACTTAAACCTACATCCTTAGCTCGGGAATAGAACAAACATTTATAGGACATTCCATAATTCCCCAAATTCTTATGAAAAAATTATTGAGCACATACTGCAGTGAACTAATTGTAACAATATATTATATATTTTTGGAGTTGGTCCATTTTATTCCGACTCTTCCAAAATGATCTCCAACTCAGACTCCATGACTCCGACTCCACAGCCCTGGTTGAGGCACAGACGGGCTCCTAAGATTTAGAATAAGCTGCTGTACGGCTTTATGGCTTGTATCCTTTTTGTAATTAGCATTGTAGTTGCCTCATTTGGTAACTAGTACAAGATCAATTTTCACTATATCATTTCTACTAGATTTTCCTTTGTAAATCTATTGTTAACACTCGCAGGTTAGATTTTTTTCAATATAGCAAAGAGCATGCCGCGTACTTTGCGCATTTACTGTGTATTTTGTAACTTTTAGATTGGGTTTTTATTAAAAAAAAAAAAAACATAAAAAACAGGATTGCTCTCTGTCTCAATCATTCTACTATACATTTCCTTTCCTTCCTCTAGAAAATCAATTATTAACCAATTTTATTTATTGGCAGGAAGAAGATGAAGACATTTCAAACAGCTTGGCATATTCAGAGTGCTGAGGAACTGAAGGAATTATTGAAGTCTGAAACATCTGAACATTCATCTTGATAAGGGAAATGGCTATGTGGGAGTCATTGGGGTGAAAGAGATTTAGGCACTGGGGACCCACTGAATTTATACTTTATGATATTGCTGAACATAAATTGGAATATGAACCCAAATGTACATGAATAATGAGGCACAAGGGACATGAATGATGCAACTTCTATGTAGATTCCGCCCATGCTAGACCTCGGAGATAAAAGGAGTACAGTAAGGTTAGTCGTGTTATAAGGTGTCACCATTTAAGAAAGTTTAGAAATTATTTCAAGTAGAAGTCATGTGCTGAATACACAAGTGTATCATGAACATAAAAATTCACGTTTTTTTAGTAAGAGTTGTCTGTTGTTTTATTCCTGGGAACATTCAATAAGTATAGAACTGCCATTGGTAAAAATAGTTGACTAGTACTTGAATAACCATGAACTAGATAACGCAAAATGTTATATATCTCATTATTGAATATTAATTGAGTATTCCAACCACTAACTTATCGGAGATATACCCCGTATATACTCGAGTATAAGCCAAGGTACCTAATTTTATCACATAAAAAAAGAGAAAACCTATTTCCTTAGTGTAAGCCTAAGGCCCCAATAGCCAGCCCCCAGTAGTATGTTGCCAGCCAGCCCCCCAGTGGTTTATAACCAGCCAGCCCCCTAGTGGTTTTTAACCAGCCAGCCCCCCAGTGGTATGTAGCCGGCCAGCCCCCCCAGTGGTATGTAGCCGGCCAGCCCCCCCAGTGTATATAGACAGCCAGCCCCCCCAGTGGTTTATACCAGCCAGCCCCGGTGTATTAGCAGCCAGTCATCCAGACCCCTGTATGTACCCACCAGCACCAGACCCCAGTGTATGTAGCCAGCCAGCATCCGACCCACAGTGGTAGATATCCAGTAGCCATCCAGACCCAGTGTAGTACCAGCCAGCATCCAGACCCCAGTGGTATGTAGCCCCAGCATCCAGACCCCAGTGGATGTAGCCAGCCGCATCCAGACCCCGTGGTATTACAGCCAGCATCCAGACCCCGTGGTATGTAGCCAGCCAGCATCCAGACCCCGATGGTATGTAGCCAGCCAGCATCCAGAACCCCAGTGGTATGTAGCCAGCCACATCCAGACCCCAGTGGTATGTAGCCAGCCAGCATCCAGACCCCAGTGGTATGTAGCCACCCAGATCCAGACCCCAAGTGGTATGTACCAGCCAGCATCCACCCCAGGGTATGTTAGCCAGCCACTCCGCCCCCCAGTGGTATGATATCTAGAAGCCCCCCTAGACTAAGACACGCCCCCGTGGATTTCTAACAGCCGCACGAACGCCAGCCGTGTCGTTATGTATCTCATCTGCCACCGTATTAGCCAGCCACCAGGTAACTAGCACTCCGCCTAGCCAGGCCCCATGTTGTCAGCCAGCCAACCTCAGGATTGCACTCCCCTTGTATAAAGAGGGCCCGCGTCGAGTGTTCGTTGTAGCAGAGCACAAGAGAAGTGGATTGTAGAGGGATAGGACCCCCGTGAGTAGAGCAGAGTCGTCAGACCAGTGGTATGGCCGCCCCCAGGTTGGTATGGGGTGTTTATGGACGGTAGCCCCCCGTCGGAGGTGAGGGGGTGAAGATTTTGGTTATAAAGCATTGATGTATGGGATATACAGCCCGGCAAGTGGAGTTATATAAGACGGAGCCCCGACAGTGTGAGAGCAGTCAAGCAGTGCGTTTCCAGATGAAGCTACGAGTCCATGCGAGTAGGTAGGCGCAAAGTGATATAGAGGGGATCATGCACCTTTGTTATCGATGGGGTGAGCCTCATATGTAAGCGGTCAAGACCCCAGTGGTATTGAGACGGTAGATTGGGGCCCTGTGTGTGATTTAGCCAGCCTTGCTCCGTATCGGTTAGCAGCCGCCACTGCCCCCAGTATTTATGGCAGGCAGCTGCCAGTGGTATATAGCAGTCCCCAGTGGTAGCATAGCCAACCCCAGTAGGCTATAGCCATCCTGCCCCCAGTAGTAGCCAGCCAGCCCCACTTCTCTCAGTATGCCCAGCAAATACATTAAAATTAATAAACTCTTAACTCCACCCCCCCCCCCCCCAACACGCAGTCCTTTCTTGCTTCCTGTGCAGGGGCCTTCATCCACTTGCCAGTAGAGGACCGGCGGGGGGCTCAGAAAGTGAGTAACTGAGTTTTTTTAAATTTACCGGCATATGTTTCTGAAAACTCTGCTTATCATCCTCGAGTATATATGGTAATTCTACATCCCTTGTCCAAGGCCTTGCGCCTTGTCCCAAAAATTGTCTTAAACTGTCCTCTGTTGTGTTATTTTGAAAGTTTATATACAGGAGAAAGAACATGACCTTAACGCGCATATAGCATTAGAAGGTTTGGAAGGGTCCCCCCTACAAAGAATCTTATATTTTTTCAATGTACAGTGACAAATAAATAGCCATTCTTCAATATTACATGCCTTGCACCACGCACTAGGGGGTTTGGCAAAGGTAGTGACAAGATGGTTTGATGTAACTAAACCGCACTATAATGGGATTCAAGAACAATATTTCTATTGTCAAAAATATCGCTCAAATTTAGCATTTTGGTTATTTTCACACTTGAACTTGAGTTTATGAAAAACATTTTTTAAGTGCTTGACAAATGAAATTCAGAAAAGCATACTTTGCTATATGTCTAAAAAATATAATATTTGTAGGAAGGCACAGTTTTCTGATAATAAATTTTTGTAAAACTCACAAAGCAAAATGTAGAAATCAAATGTCCTATTACTTTTTTTCCATCTTCAATGCCTTCATTGTAATTGCGTTAAGAGCACGGAGACATGGACTGCTGGGTACACAATTAGTCTTTACTTCGGGCCTCCAAGACCGCAACCGGTATCTCATGTATGTTAATGACATATATAGCGGGTACACTTGCTCCTTTGAGGGCACACTTGTGGAACAAGGGGATGCCAAATGTAATTGGTTTTTTGCTAAGATTAAAGTGAATGAGACCCAGAGACTTAAATGGGTATTCCCACACAGACAAGATTCTTAAATATATTCACGATAACAAAATAACACATTCTTTAACAAAAATACAGGCCTTTCACAGATATATACAAACGATCTCTATCAGTCCTGGTGTTGCTGCAGGATTCGACGCTTAAAATCAGAAGTCTAGGGTCAGGCATGGAGATAGTTCTATGCCTGAACGCTGCACTGAGTCCTCTTCTGTATCGTGCCCCCCTTGCATTCCAAGACTAACACACAGACACACACACTCTTTATCAAGGGGAGGGCACATATATTAGGTCTTTATCATGGAGGAGGCATGGCATAGCTGACATTGTATGTTATGGCTAAAGATAGCAGAGCTGAGAAGGTATATTGTGTGTTCTATCCTCTCGATGGTACTTCTCCATCTCTCTTTCTATGTGACAGATACTGTTATGTTCAGAAGCTAAAAATGAAAGTGTATATAAACCCCGACCATGGTAATCAAGCACATTGTCAGCACACAGCATCTCATACTCTAGAGGATCATTAAGCGTCTGCTTAGAGTGTCCCTGCCCACACACTGTCTAGGCCCAGGATTGATAGGAGGCTAAAACATCAAGAAAAGGTAGTACCACTTGTAAAGTAAGGGGTTTATACCCTTTAAACGACGGTCTGAGCCCTCTCCATAGCCGGTAAGTCTTTGCTGGCATTCGCAGCAAAGACTTACCGGTAACACCCGTGCACGGACCGATCACGGTTGTTAACCCGCACATTGCTGCTGGCAAAGCTGCCGTTGCCGTTAGCGCTCAAATTTGAAAATGGCACTTTTTTGCCATTTTGAAAAATATAAAAAGTGATCAGAAGGTGGTACAGCCCTAAAAATGGTAGCATTGAAAACTTCATCAAAAGTCACAAAAAATGACACCACCCACAGCTCTGTACACCAAAGTATGAAAAAGTTATTGGCGCCAGAAGATGGCAAAATTAAAAAATAAAATTTTGTACAAGTTTTAATTTTTGTAAATGTATAAAAACATTATAAAATCTGTACAAATTTGGTATTTCCGTGATCAAACCAACCCAAAGAAGAAGTAGACATGTCATTTGTGGCGCTCATATGAAAGCCGTATATCATCCAAGCCCACAAAAACGGCCCCCCAAATGTGTTTTTTTTTCATCACAATTTCACTAGCATGTGCGTCTCTGCTCTCCTCTCTATACAATGCTACTTGCTAATAGTACTATGTACATCTGCTCAGCTCCCCCTGTCCTCTATTCATGCCTGCCTCCCGTTAGACACGATGTATATTTCCTCAGCTCCTCCTGGCTCTAATACATGCTGCTGCAGATAGGACACTATGTTAATATTCTCAGTCTACATATGCTCTATAACATGATACTCGTAGATAGAACACTATGTACAATCCGCTCAGCTCCTCCTGCTATATAACATGCTGTCTGTGATAGGACACTGTATAATGTTCTCCGCTCCTCCTGATCTATAACATGCTACACTATGTACAATATGCTCATCTCCCCCCACTCTATAACATGCTGCCTGCAGATAGGATACAATGTGCTCTGCTCTCCCTGCTCTATTACATGCTACTTGCTAATAGTACACTATGTACAATCTGCTCAGCTCCCCCTGCTCTATTACATGCTGCCTCCCGGTAGTACACTATGTATAATTTCCTCAGCTCCTCCTGCTCTATAACATGCTGCCTACGATAGACTATGTACAATCTGCTCAGCTCCTCCTGCTCTATAACATGCTGCCTGCAGATAGGACACTATATACAATCTGCTCAGCTCTGTCTGCCCTATAACATGCTGCCTACATATAGAAGACTATGTACAATCTGCTCAGCTCCTCCTGCTCTATAACATGCTGCCTGCAGATAGGACACTATTTACAATCTGCTCAGCTCTTCTTGCTCTATTACATCCTGCCTGCGATAGGACATATGTATAATCTGCTTAGCTCTTCTTGCTCATAACAACATGCCTGGCCTGCAGATAGGACACTATGTACATCTGCTCATCTCCTCCGGCCTATACATGCTGCCTACAGATAGAACACTATGTACAATCAGCTTGCCCTCCCTGCTCTATAACATCTATATGCTGCCTGCAGATAGGACACTATTACAAATTCTCGTCAGTCTTCCTCTCGCTCTATAACTGCTGTCCTGCAGATAGGACACTATGTACAATCTGCTCACTCTCCTGCTCTATAACATGCTGTCTGCAGATAGGACACTAGGTACAATCTGCTCAGCTCCTCCTGCTCGATAACATGCTGTCTCCAGATAGGACACTATTTACAATCTGCTCGCTCCCGTCTTAAATCATGCTGTCTGCAGCTAGGACACTAGTAAATCGTCTCAGCTTCTCCTGCCTTACATGTTGCCCGAATTGAATGACATATGTACTAAATGCTATCTCTCTTGCTGTACTCCTATAGCTGGCTATATTATAGAATTTCTTAAATACCAGGACTCTTTACACACAGAGACAATGATGTTTTTTATAATTTATGTGACTACATTCGTTTGTTAACATTTGTTATGACTTGAGATACACAAGGTGACTTCTATCTTGAAGCGTTTGTGTGAAAACCATCACTTACATGTTGTTGCTCTGTGTAATAATCTATCAGGCATTTCATGATGCGCTAAATATGTAACAGCATTCTTACCAAGCCCTCACATCAATCACATGTATTAGTGCAGAACAGAACCCGCGACAGTACTAAGTGAACTATTTCTATTTATATGGTGTAACAACGTTTAAACATCACCCATCGCAGCAATACTTTATTTTGTACATAATATATTTCTAATATATTCACCATGCTTAACATGCTGCCTGCAGATAGGACACACGAGGGTTTGTTTTTTGTAGAGTTATATTTTTCAAGGGATCATCAAAGATTACAAGTTGCATATAAACTGTACTGTGATGTAACCATCGTACCCACATAGATACTAAAACACATCAAAATGTTACAGTGATTACCTTATATACTCGAGTATAAGCCTAGTTTTTTCAAACTTACAAAAATATCGCACGGCCAGCGACCAATAATACCTTTAGCCCACCAAATGGTAATAAACTCAACTTTTATAATATTAAAGTTAAGACATCATAGAAAACGAAAACTCATTTAAAATTTGCAGACAGGCGATAGAGGGACAGATCGATAGGGTGGAATCTACTCATGATGCTTCATAAAAACTGAGATGTATAAGTACTACTAGGACACTTCCTTAAACTGAGGTACAAAGTATGTCAGTTTCCTAGAGGGAGATGGATCAGTTCTCCTCAGGGTATTGTATGTCACTGTTAAGTGTTCATAGAAGCCACTTTACGATTCCTATATAATCGATTGCCCCATTTAGGGCATTATAATTCCTCTAGTTAACCTTCACTAACTATATAACTGTTGATTGACCTGTGCCTATATACTGACTGCTGCGTAATTAAAACTTAGACGGCCGCTCAACCAAGCCCACCGACATGTTTCGCCGAACGGGCGTCATCAGGGTTTGGGGCTGACAGTTTCTGCGAAACATGTCGGGTGGCTTGGTTGAGCGGCACGTCTAAGTTGTAATTCAGCAGCAGTCAGTATATAGGCACAGAGTCAATCTACAGTTATATATTCTAGTGAAGGTTAACTAGAGGAATTATAATGCCCTTGAGGGGCAATCGATTATATAGGAATCGTAAAGTTGGCTTCTATTAACACTTAACAGTGACATACAATACCCTTGAGTGAGAACTGATCCATCTCCCTCTAGGAAACTGACATGACTTTGTACCTCAGTTTAGTGAAGTGTCCTAGTAGTACTTAACCATCTCAGTTTAATGAGCATCCTAATCAGTTCCACCCTATCGATCTGTCCCACTATCGCCTGTCTGCAATTTAAATGATTTTTCGTTTCTATAGGTCTTAATTTAATGTTCATAAAAGTTGAGTTGTTTATATACCCATTTTGGTGGCTAAGGTATAATTGGTCGCTGGCCGTGCGTTTTTTTGAAGTTTGAATTATAATTTAATTACCACATCCACCATAGGAATATATACTACGGGGCCCAAAACTTTTCCTCCCTCCTCCCCTGGAAGGTGAATTTTGTTATAAAAGCCTATTTTTCAGCACAAATTGTGCTCAAAAACCCTAACTCGGCTTATACTCGATTCAACTAAAACAAAGACAAAACTCACCTTTCTGACGTCACCCATAGGAGACGTCTGAGACGAGAGGACCTATGGGGACGTCGGAAGATGAGTACAGTGTTATTTTTTTCCTACTACAGGGGGGCTGGGCAGGCTGCTGCTACAGGGTTGGGCAGGCTTGATGCTACAGGGCTGGCGACTTATACGGGGAGGCTGTAACCAATGCATTTCCCACCCTCGCTTATACTCGAGTCAATGGGTTTCCCAGTTTTTTGTGTTTGAAATTAGGGGTCTCGGCTTATACTCGGTTGGCTTATACTCGCGTATATACGGTAAGTCACTTTACGTTCCCCTTTTTTTTTGATTTGACCTTTGGAACCCCTTTGAACACCTTGGCCCTTTTTCGTTTTTTTTGCATTTAATTTTCACTCCCCACCTACAAAAATCATGACGTATTTACATATCCATTGCGTGTACTGGTAAACGGAAAAAAAAAACTCCAATGTAGTGAAATTGTTGAAAAAAATGCTTTTTGCGTCATTTTCTGTGGACTTGTTTTCTACGCTTTCACTGAGCGTCTCCAAAGGACATGTCTACTTCATTCTTTGGTCAGTGCTATCACAGGGTACAAAATTTATATAGGTTTGATAAGTTTTCATAAATTACAAAATTAAAACCTATACAAAAAATCAAGCCAATATGGTGGCACCCTGGCCACAACCTTTTTTAATACATCCGACAGCTTTGCCGATGGCGGTCAGAGGGTTATCACCCAGTGGGTGTTTCAGCCGTATGCAGCAACCTCACCTTGTATGGAGAGGGCTCAGCCCGGAACACTCTCCCAAACACCATGGTAACTGTTGACATAGTAAAGGGGTTAATAACATTTAAAGAATATTCATAGATCCTTCACTCACTGTGATTGTTATAATCTTCTATATTTGCTATCCATGGTCTCCTTCCTTCTAAAATCAACTTGAAGTGATTCTCAGAGTCGCATCCGTGCTGGAGCTGTGCTTTGGCTGTTTACTGTCTCTCTCCCTCCAAACTAAACTCTCAGCAACTTCCCCCTCCCTCAGTCTTTGTAATCTCACGGCAGCAGATGAAGGTTTGAGCACACAGCCGGAGGGAGACGTGCTCCTGCATAGTGTAACAGCCTGTGAAGCTACAACACAATGGGCTCTGGTAACTTCTGGCTCTTGGTATCTTTCAAAAGTTATTTTAGTAGGAAGGAGGCCATGGATAACAGATATAATAAGATTACCACAGTCACATTGCCTGGAGCTATAAGTAAGTGTCCCTGGTTTATCATGATTGGATTTTTGATAGATTTAATTTAGGTTTTTCCTTACGATGTAATTAATCGTCATCCACAGTATTGGCTTGGATTGCTGACCGATCTGGGATACCCAGTTATAAAAACGTGGGGCTGAAAGTTCCCCTTTCAATGGGGAGGCATTGCACAAGCGTGACGCATACTCCATTCACTTCCATGGTGAAGCAAGATCATTGTCATGGTGGCCACATAGAATGTAATGCAGTTTCAGGACACACGGGTACCAACGCTTCATTCACAAGGAAGTTTACTCAAATGTTTGGACCCCCAGCAATAATTGGATGGTTGTGGAATGACCCCTTTAATGACATGATGCATAAAGCCTAACGCTACCCTGGACTCTTGTGTCTCCTTTTGTATAATTACATTTTCCATAGTGTCTTCTGCACTTCGCTGATAACCGAATTTATATGTTTTGTCTTACGTGCCGAGTCTCCTTGATAATTGCATTATATGGGAACATGTAAAGACCAATTTGTCTCCTTGATTTGTATGGAACGTCACGATATAAGTGTACAAGCTTCCGATCTATTCTAATAACCTGTACTGTGTGATATGCACACTGCCGCAGATACATTTGTGTAGGTGTAAAATTTAGTGTGTAGTCATGAAAGTAATACCCACGTAAATACCCAAATATTGCGTGGCGCTCTGCACATTATCCTCTGTAATACACTAAGACATTTAGTTGCTGCTGCTTTCCATTGAATTTTCATAGCTCATATTAATACAGGATACTACTCATGTTTCTTCAAGATAACCTTTTTAACATGTTTTCTGGCTTCTCTAAACCATGACTACAGGCAGTCCCGGGTTACATACAGATACGGTCTGGAGTTTGTTCTTAAGTTGAATTTGTATGTAAGTCGAAACTGTTATTTTATAATTGGTAGATCCAGACTATGAGGAAAGATTAAACAACTAGATTTATTTAGTCTGGAAAAGAGACGACTACGAGGGGACATGATTAATTTATATAAATACATGAATGGTCCACACAAAAAATATGGTGGAAAGTTACTATGAGAACTGTCAATCTGTGGAATAGCCTGCCTCAGGCGCTGGTCACAGCAGGGACAGCAGAGAGCTTCAAGCAGGGTCTAGATGCCTCTTTACACCTAAATAACATTGATGGTTATGTTATATAGAATTGGTTCCCCTAAATCCCTTCCTCATCCAATCCCTTCCCTTTCTTGGTTGAACTTGATGGACAAGTGTCTTTTTGCAACCGTATAAACTATACTATAATAATATTAGACTGGCTGCTGGACTGTGATACATAGATTTATATTCCAGGTTTGTAGCTTCTCTAAGTCCAATGGTGTTTATACTGCTGTGCTCTGCGCTCTCTCCAGCCAGTATTATGTATTGTCCCTGAAGATATGTGTAATCAGACCTTTGTGGATGTTGTTTGTAGCAGCAGGACTGTGAAATATGGATTTATATTCCAGGTTTTTAACCAGCCAGCCCCCTAGTGGTTTTTAACCAGCCAGCCCCCCAGTGGTATGTAGCCGGCCAGCCCCCCCAGTGGTATGTAGCCTCCATAGCATCCAGACCCCAGTGGTATGTAGCCAGCCAGCATCCAGACCCCAGTGGTATGTAGCCAGCCAGCATCCAGACCCCAGTGGTATGTAGTCATCCAGCATCCAGACCCCAGTGGTATGTAGCCGGCCAGCCCCCCCAGTGGTATATAGACAGCCAGCCCCCCCAGTGGTTTATAACCAGCCAGCCCCCGGTGGTATGTAGCCAGCCAGCATCCAGACCCCAGTGGTATGTAGCCAGCCAGCATCCAGACCCCAGTGGTATGTAGCCAGCCAGCATCCAGACCCCAGTGGTATGTAGCCAGCCAGCATCCAGACCCCAGTGGTATGTAGCCAGCCAGCATCCAGACCCCAGTGGTATGTATCTAGACAGCCCCCCCCCCAGTGGTATGTATCTAGACAGCCCCCCCAGCGGAATGCAGCCAGCCAGTGTCCAGTCTCCAGTGATATCTACCCAGTCCACTGGCCCCAGTATTGTATAGCCAGCCAACCCCCAGTGGTATATAGCTAGCTAGCATCCTGCCCCCTTTGGTATATAGCCAGCCAGCCTCCCAGTATTGTATAGCCAGCCAACCCTCCAGTTGTATAATGCTAGCATCCTGCCCCCTTTGTATAATAAGCCCAGAGGCCCGCCGTGCTGGAGTGTTCGTCCTGTAGAAAAAGAGAAAGTGAATTTGATTGGGGGATAGGAGGAGTAGAGAAGTCGGTCGTAAGTTGGGGGGGAAGGATGTGGTTATGGGCGATGTTTGATGGATCGGGTTAGGTCGGAGGGATGAAGGAGAGGTGGAAGATTTATTGGATTATGGAAAGACGATTGGATATGTTATAGGGATATAAGTCGGGGGCGAGGAGTGGAGTTGATTGAAATAAGGAGCGGAGCTGACGATGTGGTGGGAGAGTGCGAAAAGTGGGTTGTAGATGGTGAGAGTGATGGGAGTAGGGTAGGGCTGAGTATGGAGGGGATTTGGACCTTTTTTCGATTGGTTGGTTGGCTTCTAGAAGGGTCAAGTATAGTGGTTTGAGACGGTAGTTGTGGGCGGTGAGTGTGTTTCCCTTGATCGTCGGTTAAGCCCTCCTCACTGCCCCCAGTATTGTATGGCAGGCCAGCTGCCAGTGGTATATAGCCAGTCCCCAGTGGTACATAGCCAACCCCCAGTAGGCTATAGCCATCCTGCCCCCAGTAGTAGCCAGCCAGCCCCCTTCTCTCAGTATGCCCAGCAAATACATTAAAATTAATAAACTCTTAACTCCCCCCCCCCCCCCCCAACACGCAGGTCCTCTTCTTGCTTCCTGTGCACGGGCCGTCATCCACTTGCCAGAGAGGACCGGCGGGGGGCGTCAGAAAGGTGAGTACTGAGTTTTTTTTAAATTTACCGGCATATTGTTCTGAAAACTCTGCTTATCCTCGAGTATATATGGTAATTCTACATCCCCTTGTCCAAGGCCTTGCTCCTTGTCCCAAAAAGTGTCTTAAAACTGTCCTCTGTTGTGTATTTTGAAAGTTTATACAGGAGAAAGAACATTGACCTTAACCGCATATAAGCATTAGAAGGTTTGGAAGGGCTCCCCTACAAAGAATCTTATATTTTTCAATGTACAGTGACAAATAAATAGCCATTCTTCAATATTACATGCCTTGCACCAGCGCACAAGGGGTTTGGCAAAGGTAGTGACAAGATGGTGTGATGTACATCTAAACCGCACATATAATGGGATTCAAGAACAAATGTTCTATTGTCAAAAATAATCCTCAAATTTAGCATTTTGTTAATTTTCACTTGAACTTGAGTTTAATGAAAAACATTTTTTAATGGCTCTGACAAATGAAATTCAGAAAAGCAATACTTGCTATATGTCTAAAAAATATATATTTGTAGGAAGGCACAGTTCTGATAATAATATTTTGTAAAAATCACAGCAAATGTAGAAATCAAATGTCCTATTACTTTTTTCCATCTTCAATGCCTTCATTGTAATGTGTGAAGAGCACGGAGACATGGAACATGCTGGGACACAATTAGTCTTACTTCGGCTCTCCAAGACCGCACCGGTATTCTCATGTATGTTAATGACATTATATAGCGGGTACACTGCTCCTGTGAGGGCACCACTTGTGGAACAAGGGGAATGCCAAAGTAATGTGGTTTTGCTAAGATTAAAGTGAATGAGACCCAGAAGACTTAAATGGGTATTCCCACAAAGACAAGATTCTTAAATATATTCACGATAACAAAATAACACATTCTTTAACAAAAATACAGCATTTCACAGATATAATTACAAACGATCTCTATCAGTCCTGGTGTTGCTGCAGGATTCGACCCTAAATCAGAAGTCTAGGGTCAGGCATGGAAGATAGTTCTAATGCCTGACGCTGCACTGAGATCCTCTCTGTATCGGTGCCCACCCTTGCATTCCAAGACTAACACACAGACACACACACTCTTTATCAAGGGGAGGGGCACATATATTAGGTCTTTATCATGGGGAGGGAGGCATGGCAGAGCTGACAGTGTATGTTATGGCTAAGATAGCAGAGCTGAGAATGTAATTGTGTGTTCTATTCCTCTCATGGTACTTCTCATCTCTCTTTCTATGTGACAGATACTGGTTAATGTTCAGAAGCTAAATGAAAGTGTATATAAACCCGAACACTGGTAATCAAAGCACATTGTCCAGCACACAGCATCTCATAGCTCTAGAGGGATCATGAAGCGTCTGCTTAGAGTGTCCCTGCCCACACACTGTCCAGCCCAGGGAGTGATAGGAGCTAAAACATCAATAAAACTGAGTAACATTGTAAAGTAAGGGGTTTAACCCTTTAACGACGGTCTGAGCCCTCTCCATAGCCGGTAAGTCTTTGCTGCATATCGCAGCAAAGACTTTCCGGTAACACCCGTGCTAGGACCGATCACGGTTGTTAACCCGCACATTGCTGCTGGCAAAGCTGCCGTTGCCGTTAGCGCTCAAATTGAAAATGGCACTTTTTGCCATTTTGAAAAATAAAAAGTTGATCAGAAGGTGGTACGCCCTAAAAATGTAGCATTGAAAACTTCATCAAAAGTCACAAAAAATGACACACCCCACACTCTGTACACCAAAGTATGAAAAGTTATTGGCGCCAGAAGATGGCAAAATTAAAAAATAAAATTTTGTACAAGTTTTAATTTTTGTAAATGTATAAAAACATTATAAAATCTGTACAAATTTGGTATTTCCGTGATCAAACCAACCCAAAGAAGAAGTAGACATGTCATTTGTGGCGCATAGTGAAAGCCGTAATATCCAAGCCCACAACAAAACGGCCCAAATGTGTTTTTTCACCAATTTCACTGCACATGTGCTCTGCTCTCCCTGCTCTATAACATGCTACTTGCTAATAGTACATATGTACTATCTGCTCAGCTCCCCCTGCTCTATCATTGCGCGCCTCCCGTTAGACACGATGTATATTTCCTCAGCTCCTCCTGCTCTATACATGCTGCTGCAGATAGGACACTATGTTAATATTCTCAGTTCACATAGCTCTATACAGAATACTCGTAGATAGAAACCTATGTACAATCCGCTCAGCTCCTCCTGCTATATACATGCGGTCTGTGATGTACACTGTATCATGTCTCTGCTCACTCCTATCTATAACATGCTACACTATGTACAATATGCTCATCTCCCCCACTCTATAACATGCTGCCTGCAGATGGTACAATGTGCTCGCTTCTCCTGCTCTATTACATGCTACTTGCAATAGTACACTATGTACAATCTGCTCAGCTCCCCCTGCTCTATTACATGCTGCCTCCCGGTAGTACACTATGTATAATTTCCCCAGCTCCTCCTGCTCTATAACATGCTGCCTACAGATAGGAGACTATGTACAATCTGCTCAGCTCCTCCTGCTCTATAACATGCTGCCTGCAGATAGGACACTATATACAATCTGCTCAGCTCTGTCTGCCCTATAACATGCTGCCTACATATAGAAGACTATGTACAATCTGCTCAGCTCCTCCTGCTCTATAACATGCTGCCTGCAGATAGGACACTATGTACAATCTGCTCAGCTCTTCCTGCTCTATTACATACTGCCTGCAGATAGGACACTATGTATAATCTGCTTAGCTCTTCTTGCTCTATAACATGCTGCCTGCAGATAGGGACACTATGTACATCTGCTCAGTCTCCTCGCCTATAACATGCTGCCTACAGATAGAACACTATGTACAATCAGCTTGGCTCCTCCCTGCTCTAAACATCTATGCTGCCTGCAGATAGGACACTATGTACAAATCTGTCAGTCTTCACTGCTCTATAACTGCTGCCTGCAGATAGGACACTATGTACAATCTGCTCACTCTCCTGCTCTATAACATGCTGTCTGACAGATAGGACACTATGTACAATCTGCTCAGCTCCTCCTGCTCGATAACATGCTGTCTGCCAGATAGGACACTATGTTACAATCTGCTCAGCTCCCGTCTCTAAATCATGCGTCTGCAGACTAGGACACTAGTACAATCTCTCAGCTTCTCTGCCTATAACATGTGCCCGAATGCAATTGACATATGTACTAAATGCTTATCCTCTCTTCTGTACTCCTATAGCTGGCTTATATTTATAGAATTTCTTAAATACACAGAGACGTCTTTACACACAGAGACAATGATGTTTTTTATAATTTATGTGACTACATTCGTTTGTTAACATTTGTTATGACTTGAGATACACAAGGTGACTTCTATCTTGAAGCGTTGTGTGAAAACCATCACTACAGTGTTGTTGCTCTGTGTAATAATCTATCAGGCATTTCATGATGCGCTAAATATGTAACAGCATTCTTACCAAGCCCTCACATCAATCACATGTATTAGTGCAGAACATGAACCCGCGAACAGTACATAAGTGTAACTAGTTTCTATTATATTGGATGTAACAACGTTTAAACATCACCACATCCAGCAAGCAATAACTTTTTATTTTTGTACATAATATATATAGTAATATATTCCCATGCATATAACATGCTGCCTGCAGATAGGATACATGAGGGCTTGTTTTTTGTAGAGTTATATTTTTCAAGGGATCATCAAAAGATTACAAGTTGCATATAAACTGTAATGTGACTGTAACCATCGTACCCACATAGATACTAAACACATGCCAAGAATGTTACAGTGATTACCTTATATACTCGAGTATAAGCCTAGTTTTTCAAACTTCAAAAAATCGCACGGCCAGCGACCAATAATACCTTTAGCCAACCAAATGGGTAATAAACTCAACTTTATTACATATTAAATTAAGACATCATAGAAAACGAAAACTCATTTAAAATTTGCAGACAGGCGATAGAGGGACAGATCGATAGGGTGGAATCTACTCATGATGCTTCATAATAACTGAGAGTATAAGTACTACTAGGACACTTCCTTAAACTGAGGTACAAGTATGTCAGTTTCCTAGAGGGAGATGGATCAGTTCTCCTCAAGGGTATTGTATGTCACTGTTAAGTGTTCATAGAAGCCACTTTACGATTCTATATAATCGATTGCCCCATTTAGGGCATTATAATTCCTCTAGTTAACCTTCACTAACTATATAACTGTAGATTACCTGTGCCTATATGACTGACTGCTGCGTAATTAAAACTTAGGACGTGCCGCTCAACCAAGCCCACCGACATGTTTCGCCGAACGGGCGTCATCAGGGTTTTGGGGCTGACAGTTTCGCGAAACATGTCGGGTGGACTTGGTTGAGCGGCACGTCTAAGTTTAATTCAGCAGCAGTTCAGTATATAGGCACAGAGTCAATTACAGTTATATATTCTAGTGAAGGTTAACTAGAGGAATTATAATGCCCTTGAGGGGCAATCGATTATATAGGAATCGTAAAGTTGGCTTCTATGAACACTTAACAGTGACATACAATACCCTTGAGTGAGAACTGATCCATCTCCCTCTAGGAAACTGACATGACTTTGTACCTCAGTTTCAGTGAGTGTCCTAGTAGTAACTTAACCATCTCAGTTTAATGAGCATCCGTAACAGTTCCACCCTATCGATCTGTCCCACTATCGCCTGTCTGCAATTTAAATGATTTTTCGTTTTATAGGTCTTAATTTATATTTATACAAGTTGAGTTTTATTATACCCATTTTGGTGGCTAAGGGTATAATTGGTCGCTGGCCGTGCGTTTTTTTGAAGTTTGAATATAATTTAATTACCCAGCCACCATAGGAATATATAACTACGGGGCCCCAAAACTTTCCTCCCTCCTCCCTGGAAGGGGAAATTTTGTTATAATAAGCCTAGTTTTCAGCACAAAATTGTGCTCAAAAACCCTAACTCGGCTTATACTCGATATCAACTAAAAACAAAGACAAAACTCACCTTTATGACGTCACCCATAGGAGACGTCTGAGACAGAAGAGGACCTATGGGGACGTCGGAAGATGAGTACAGTGTTATTTTTTTCCTACTACAGGGGGGCTGGGCAGGCTGCTGCTACAGGGTTGGGCAGGCTTGATGCTACAGGGCTGGCGACTTATACGGGGAGGCTGTAACCAATGCATTTCCCACCTCGCTTATACTCGAGTCAATGGGTTTCCCAGTTTTTTGTGTTGAAATTAGGGGTCTCGGCTTATACTCGGTTGGCTTATACTCGCGTATATACGGTAAGTCACTTTACACTTCCCTTTTTTTTTGAGTTTGACCTTTGAACCCCTTTGAACACCTTGGCCCTTTTTCGTTTTTTGCATTTAATTTTTCACTCCCCACCTACAAAAATCATGACGGTATTTACATTCCATTGCGTGTACTGGGAAACGGAAAAAAAAAACTCCAAATGTAGTGAAATTGTTGAAAAAAATGCTTTTGCGTCATTTTTGTGGACTTGGTTTTTACGCTTTCACTGAGCGTCTCCAAAGGACATGTCTACTTCATTCTTTGGTCATGTATCACAGGGTTACAAAATTTATATAGGTTTGATAATGTTTTCATAAATTACCAAAAATTAAAACCTATACAAAAAATCAAGCCAATATGGTGGCACCCCTGGCCACCCTTTTTTAATACATCCGACAGCTTTGCCGTATGGCGGTCAGAGGGTTATCACCCAGTGGGTGTTTCAGCCGTATGCAGCAACCTCACCTTGTATGGAGAGGGCTCAGCCCGTGAACACTCTCCCAAACACCCATAGGTAACTTGACATAGTAAAGGGGTTAATAACATTTAAAGGAATATTCATAGATCCTTCACTCACTGTGATTGTATAATCTTCTATATTTGCTATCCATGGTCTCCTTCCTTCTAAAATCAACTTGAAAGTGATTCTCAGAGTCGCTCCGTGCTGTAGCTGTGCTGTGGCTGTTACTGTCTCTCCCTCCAAACTAAACTCTCAGCAACTTCCCCCTCCCTCAGTCTTTGTAATCTCACGGCAGCAGATGAAGTTTGAGCACACAGCCGGAGGGGAGACGTGCTCCTGCATAGTGTAACAGCCTGTGAAGCTACAACAATGGGGCTCTGGTAACTTCTGGCTCTTGGTATCTTTCAAAAGTTGATTTTAGTAGGAAGGAGGCCATGGATAACAGATATATAAGATTACCACAGTCACAGTGCCTGGAGCTATAGTAAGTGTCCCTGGTTTATCATGATGGATTTGATAGATTTAATTTAGGTTTTTCCTTCACGAAATTATCGTCATCCACAGTATTGGCTTGGATGCTGACCGATCTGGGATACCCAGTTATAAAAACGTGGGGCTGAAAGTTCCCCTTTCAATGGGGAGGCAGTTGCACATAGCGTGACGCATACTCCATTCATTCCATGGGTGAAGGGCAAGATCATTGTCATGGTGGCCACATAGAATGAATGCAGTTCAGGACACACGGGTACCAACGCTTCATTCACAAGGAAGTTTTACTCAATGTTTGGACCCCAGCAATAATTGGATGGTTGTGGAATGACCCCTTTAATGACATGATGCATAAGCCTAACGCTACCCTGGACTCTTGTGTCCCTTTGTATAATTACATTTTCCATAGTGTCTTCTGCACTTCGCTGAGTAACCGAGATTTATATGTTTTGTCTTCGTGCCGAGTCTCCTTGATAATTGCATTATATGGGAACATGTAAGACCAATTTGTCTCGCTGATTGTATGAACGTCACATATAAGTGTACAAGCTTCGATCTATTCTAATACCGTACTGTGTGATATGCACACTGCCGCAGATACATTTGTGTAGGTGTAAAATTTAGTGTGTAGTCATGAAAGTAATACCCACGTAATACCCATAATATTGCGTGCGCTCTGCACCATTATCCTGTATGACTACTAAGGACATTTAGTTGCTGCTTTCCATTGAATTTTCATAGCTCATATTAATACAGGATACTACTCATGTTTCTTCAAGATAAACCTTTTTAACATGTTTTCTGGCTTCTCTAAACCCTGAATACAGGCAGTCCCCGGGTTACATACAAGATACGGTCTGGAGGTTTGTTCTTAAGTTGAATTTGTATGTAAGTCGAAACTGTATATTTTATAATTGTAGATCCAGACAAAAAAAAATTTGGCCCCAGTGACAATTGGAGTTTAAACATTTTTTGCTGTAATGGGACCAAAGATTATCAATAAAGCTTCATTACAGACGCCTTACAGCTGATTATTGCAGTCTGGGGCTATAGTAAAGCATCCAGAGAGCTTCACCAGAGGTCAGATGGGTCTGTCTGTAACTATGGGTTGTCTGTAAGTCGGGTGTCCTTAAGTAGGGGACCGCCTGTACTAGGATTCTGCATCCAACCCTGTAAAGCAAATATGGGCAAGGGGATGCGTAATACTGGCACAATAAGGTCGGTCCCTTCCGAGAAGAAGCCGTGATTGAAGACGAGACCTTGGTCAGACAAGGATGCCAAATTTCCAGTGATGTGGATTTTATTATTAAGGCCTTTTCTGAGACAGAGTTTCAAAAAACTGTGCAAATTTCTACTCTTCTTATGGCTCTTTTTCAGAAAAAAAAAATCTTTCAAGACCTCAAAAATTTAGAGTGGACAGAGAGGACACCGTGCAGCTTTGTAGTGAGTAAATTCGGCTCTGCCTCAATGTCCAAGCCATATGAACCTGAGGTTGTGTAGAAAGGGGCCTTGGTAAAAGGAACTATATCCACAATTTGGCCTGGGACGTGACTCTGACCTCCCTGAACCTTGCACCTCTGTATATACAGTCATGCTGCGGTACTGAGACTTCCCCACTATTCCCTACAGTCCTATTGTGTCTTGTCCATTTTGTCTTATTCTAGGTTTTATATTAATACAGCTTAGTTATATGTTCTTTGATTTCTTGGTTTTAGTTTGTGGTGTACTGTTTCCCACAATGGGATCGGATATTTAGCTCTTCCCGACCACAGAAAAATTGCATGGATGCCTGACAGGCAATGGTTGTTAGCTTCTAGCTTTGTTCTGTAAAGATCTTTGAGAAAGAGGTTAAAACTGCGGCCCACAAGATATGGCATATAATGTGTCCTGCCTTGTCTGTTGTAACATTGTACACTATCTAATGTGTTATATGGCTTTCTTTCTGAAAAATGGAAAAAAAAAACAGTTATAAAAAATAAAACACCATGCAGGCTTCACACAAACAAGTGTTTTTCTTTCTGTCTCCCAAACTTGACTGGGTTTGGGAAAGTATTTCACCTCACAAGGCTGTTCTGTAATGGATATCTCACACAAATAATGCAGTCTTTTTTGTTTAAAATGCAGCATATGTTACTGTGCCAAAGCTGCAGTTTGGCCGGCAGACAGGGAGTCCTTGCATCATATTTCTGCATGATGCAAATAAACCCGTGCTGTGAATTGTGTTATATCTGTGGGATCTGACCAGCACCACAAACAGAACATGTTTTTGTGAAGGCAGCCCTTATTCTACCTGTGCTCTGTTCCACTTGTGTAGATGTCCTTGAGTATCTGGTGAACGCCTATGCTTTGGCAGATATTCTCTGCCTTTGGATTTGGCTTGGCCACTTAGATTCAGGATTTGTAATTCTTCCTTTTTTTATTGATATTGACCTGCTAACTTCTTTGTTTTTCTGCTGTAAGATTTGCAGTTCCTAAGGATTTTCCATTTTAACCTATCATTTGGGTTCTGATTCTAATCTGCCAAACACTAATCAGTGTCACAGATCTAGGACGGTAAAGGGGAAATTTTAGAGCAAAAATGTCCAAACTTAGTTATCGTAAAGAGCCAGCACTGTGTCTATTTTTGCAGATGACACCAAGCTGTGAAGTGTAATACAGTCTATGGAGGATGTTCATAGGCTGCAGGATGACCTGGAGAAACTAAGTGTTTGGTCATCAACTTGGCAAATGAGGTTTCATGTAGATAAATGTAAGGTTATGCACCTGGGGGCTAATAATCCACATGCAACATATGTCCTTGCTGGAGTAATTCTGAGAGAGTCAATCAGCTGCCTTTTAAACCTAGCAAGATCTTGTCATGTATCAATAGTGGTATGGACTCTCGTGATAGGGATGTAATATTACCACTGTACAAGGCATTGGTTTGGCCTCACCTGGAATATGCCGTCCAGTTCTGGGCACCGGTCCATAAAAAGGATGCCCTGGAGATGGTACGACGAAGAGCCACAAAAATGATAAGGGGTATGGGGGGGGGGGGTCCTAGTTATGAGGAAAGATTAAAACAACTAGATTTATTTAGTCTGGAAAAGAGACGACTACGAGGGGACATGATTAATTTATATAAATACATGAATGGTCCATACAAAAATATGGTGGTAAGTTGTTTCAGATTAAATCAAATCAAAAGACGAGGGGGCACTGTCTCCGTTTGGAGAAATCAAGGTTTAATCACCAGAGGCGACAGGGCTTTTTTACTATGAGAACTGCCAATCTGTGGAATAGCCTGCCTCAGGCGCTGGTCACAGCAGGGACAGCGGAGAGCTTTAAGAAGGGTCCAGATGCCTTTTTACACCTAAATAACATTGATGGTTATGTTATATAGATTTGTTTCACCTAAATCCCTTCCTCATCCAATCCCTTGGTTGAACTTGAGGGACATGTGTCTTTTTTCAACCGTATAAACTATGTAACTATTTAAGCAGTAACTTATTTCTGGCTGCTCTGCCATAGCTTTCAATCATAGTGAGTATGAGGTCACCAATACAATTAAAAGAAAGAGGGAGAATTCACATTATCAGAGCAGGAACAATTGCTGGGGGTGGTCCAAAGATAATACAACCTTCTCCACACTCTCACTCTTTCTCTAGTCCTGATGTAGCAGGCCAGGATTACCCTGGAGTATACTCCCCCAGCCCAGAATATGAATGTGACTCTTTAAGAAATCTACCATGAAAATCAAGCATCATAAGCCAGGGGCAATTACTTATAGATCCAGGCACCATGACTGCGGTAAACTTATTGTATTTGTTATCTATGGCCTCCTTCCTTCTAAAAAAATTGATCTCTGAAGGTGTCTTGTACACTGCTCAAAAAAATAAAGATTACACCTAAACACCATTTAACTCTAAGTAAATGAAACTCCTGTGAAATCAAACTGTCCACTTAGGAAGTAACACTGATTGACAATCAATTTCACTGGCTATTAACAAAACACACTCAATAAAGGAATGGTTCTGCAGGTGGGGACCACAGACCGCTTCTTAGTACCAATGAATTCTGGCTGATGTTTTGATTAATTTTGAATGTTGGTGGTGCTTTCAGGCTTCTGGTAGCAAGAGATGGATTCTACAACCTACACAAGTGGCTCAGATACTGCAGCTCCTCTGGTAGGAGGAGCACTACCAGAGCCCTCCAAAATGACCTCCAGCAGCCACAAATGTGCATGTGTCTGCACAAACGGTTAGAAACTGACTCCATGAGGATGGAATGAGGGCCCAACGTCAACAGATGGGGCTTGTGCTCACAGCCCAACACCATGCAGGACGCTTGGCATTTTCCAGACAACATCAGGATTGGCAAATTCATCACTGGCGCCCTGTGCTCTTTACAGATAAAAGCAGGATCACACGGAGCACATGTAACAGAGCCTGGAGATGGTGTGGAGAGCCATCTCTTGCCTGCAACATCCTTCAGCATGACCGGTTTGGCAGTGGGTCAGTAATGGTGTGGGCTGGCATTCTTTGGAGGGCCGCACAGCCCTCCATGTGCTTGCCAGAGGTATTCTGACTGCCATTAGGTACTGAGATGAGATCCTCAGACCCTTATAAGACCATATTCTGGTGCGGTTGACCCTGGGTTCCTCCTAATGCAGGACAATGCTAGACCTCATGTGACTGTAGTGTCAGCAGTTCCTGCAAGATGAAGGCATTGAAGCTATGGACTGGCCGCTCGTTTCCCAGACCTGTACCCCATGGAACACATCTGGGACATAATGTCGCGCTCCACCCATCAAAGTCACATTGCACCACAGACTGTCCAGAAGTTGGCGGATGCTTTAGTCCAGGTCTGGGAGGAGATCCTTTTAGGAGACCATCCACAACCTCATTTTGACTTGTTTTAAGGTGATTGGATCAAAGTTGGATGTAGTGTGTTTTTCAACTTTAATTTTGTGTGTGACTCTAAATCCGGGACTCCATTGGTTAATAAATTTGATTTCCATTGATGATTATTTTGGGGATTTTGTTGTCAGTAAATTCAACTTTGAGCAGTGTAGTATCTGGCACCATGATGTGAGCAGCTGACTTTTCTAGGCTCTGTAGTTTGTGAAGTATCAAACTTCTTCTAGCACATACCACAGAAGCTCGATCAGATAAAGAAAGGAATTTCAATACCAGACTATGACAGACTACAATCTGTCATGTTCCTCCTACCATTTCTGAACATTTTCTTGTAGTGTAGCAGAGCACATTATTCTGAATAGAGAGGGCACTGCCTTTAGGAAGAGCTGTTGTGATTAAGGCTTGTTCCACACTTGCGAGTCTGATGCGATAAATTTGCATCACACTTGCAACGCATGCTGCCCGGATCTCCCGGCCGAACGCTGCAAACCAGAACTCTACTGACATGCTGAGTTCAGTTCCGGTTTGCAGCATTCGAGCCAGGAGATCCGGGCAGCATGCGTTGCGAGTGTGATGCGAGCCACTTTACTTCATGTTATTTTGTATTGCAGGATATTAGGTAATTTACCAATTTACATCTATTAAATGTTCCCCCAACGCTTCCCTGAAAAAGTAGAACCTCCTGATTCAGAAATTTAACCTCATAAGCTGTCAATACTGCAGATAGAGGGTCATGTGATCTCTATGTCCATGTCCATGACAAATCTACCTTGCAGGACCTTATGTTCATGAATACAATATTAACCCCTTCCCAACACCCGCTCTAATAGTACGGGTGCGGGTGCATGAAGAGGGCTCACGGGCTGAGCCCTCTCCATAGCCAGTAAGTCTTTGTTGCATATTGCAGCAAAGACTGACCGGTAACACCCACAATCGGTGCTAGATTTCGGGTGTTTTCCCGTTGATCCCCGGCCCTGGAAGGTGGACAGTTAAGATAACATGACCCTCCATCTCTAGCAGGATTGGTACATGATAAGGTTCATCTGTGAAACAGGGTCTTTACTTTAGACATGAAGAAAGCGGTGTAGAAGTTTTAATACATGTATATTCTTAGCTACCTAATATCCTGCCCAATAAGATAAAATACTCTGCCCCATAAGAAAAATATCCTGCCCCATAAGTCCATGAATGGCTTGGAATATGTTTTTGTAGGCAGCAAAACTATGTTGTACACACAATACATTGTAAAATAGGCACAAATTGCATAACATATTTTCATTTACTGATCTGAAGAAAACTACAAATTACAAAACAAGCAGATAAATGAGGTTATCTGCTTGATTTGCTATTTTGCAGTTTTCTTCAGATCAGTAAATGAAAATATGTTGATATTAGAGTATATTTTTTAGAATACACTATAAGGTGTATTAAGTCAAGGGATGCCCCTGGTACATACATATCATATATATATATATATATATATATATATATATATATATATATATATCCAATGCCAAGCTGTGCATGCATCAAATGGAATCTCAGTGCCATATATTTCTTAATTTTTCCATATTGATATACCGTATATACTCGAGTATAAGCCGACCCGAGTATAAGCCGAGACCCCTAATTTCAACACAAAAACTGGGAAAACCTATTGACTCGAGTATAAGCCAAGGGTGGGAAATGCATTGGTTACAGCCTCCCAGTATATAGTCTGCCAGCCCCTGTAGCATACAGCCTGCCCAACCCCTGTAGCATACAGCCTGTCCAGCCCCTGTAGTAGGAAAAAAAATAACACTGTACTCATCTTTCCGACGTCCCCCATAGGTCCTCTTCTGTCTCAGACTGTCTCAAGACAGAAGAGGACCTATGGGTGACGTCAGAAAGGTGAGTTTTGTCTTTATGTTTTTAGTTGACTCGAGTATAAGCCGAGTTAGGGTTTTTGAGCACAAATTTTGTGCTGAAAAACTAGGCTTATACTCGAGTATATAAGGTAGTCATTATCAGAAAAAAATATGAGAAATATAAAACACATGCTCCTGTGCCTCAGAGAGAAGCATTTATTATGCAGGTCTACTGTCACGACTAGAAAAACTTCAAGGTCTTGATAGAAAGGATTGTAAGTAAGGCCATGAAAGGATGGCACTCTATGGAGCTGAGATGTTCTATAAATATTAAATGCCCTTGAGGCGAGTAATAAAAGCACATATCGCTCAGTGGACATTGTTATTATTGATTACATTTCAGATCATTTTTTTTGTCATTCGTAAGTAAATAGGACTATTTTCATGTACTAAGTATTAAAATTTCTTCCCATAAAAGTCAATACATATGCAGGTCTACTGTCACGACTAGAAAAACTTCAAGGTCTTGATAGAAAGGATTGTAAGTAAGGCCATGAAAGGATGGCACTCTATGGAGCTGAGATGTTCTATAAATATTAAATGCCCTTGAGGCGAGTAATAAAAGCACATATCGCTCAGTGGACATTGTTATTATTGATTACATTTCAGATCATTTTTTTTGTCATTCGTAAGTAAATAGGACTATTTTCATGTACTAAGTATTAAAATTTCTTCCCATAAAAGTCAATACAAAAACCTGCAGCTTATTCTGGGTTTATAGAAAATTAGTACATATTTGCTAATCAATATAACACACCTATTAGTAAATGAGTAGGCGGACATGTAAGACAGTAGCGGAATGATGTGAATTCTCCATATGTCTCCTTACAGTTTCCCTGTACAGGTGCTATATATGTATATGTATTATATATATTAATTATAATGACTCCTTAGGAACATTGAAGGGGGGTGGGGGGAGGTGTACAAACAGCTTCTTGTTGACTGCCACTTTTTGCTGTCAGATTCTATACACCTCTATATAAAATTAACAACTCTTATTGTAACAGCCTACACATCGTCCTTTCACCTGCTATTGAATACTGTGTTATGTTCCTTATGGTGAACATGTCTACCTGTGAATGAGATTGATATGGGACAAACAAACAGTTAAGCCTCCCAGAATATAGTAACATGAAAACAAATGATGATTAAAAAAATATATATACGGTAGATAGATACAAAGAATTCAGCTGGACTCCATGTAGTGAATGAAAAACAGTAGGATTTATTCCAAACACATCGTAACGTTTCAGCTTGACAAAGGCTTCCTGTAGAAGGTGAAACGTTGTGATGTGTTTGGAATAAATCCAACAGTTTTTTCATTCACTACATGGAGTGCAGCTGAATTCTTTGTACCTACCGTATTTACGTTGAGGATTGCTATACTCTGTTGGCTTGCACCCAGGATTAAGTATTTTTGCAGTGCTGCTCTGGACTTAGTTTTATATATATATATATATATATATATATATATATAAAACTATATATACTCGAGTATAAGCCTAGTTTTTCAGCACAAAAAATTGTGTTGAAAATCCAAACTCGGCTTATACTCGAGTAAAAAAATATAGGTTTTACCAGGTTTTGTGGTAAAATTAGGGGCCTCGGCTTATACTTGGGTCGGCTTATACTTGAGTATATATGGTAGGTATATATAATATTATAAACCAAATTTATTGCGTCCCTACAAGTATCCTAAAGTCGGGATGACTCCCCCCGAACCATATATTAAACACCTTACACAAAAGGAGAACTATATGATAAAAACTTAATATTTTTTATTTCATCAATTTAAAAACAGAAAAACACTTTCAAATAATCTTTACAATGGTTTAAAAACTGATCCCAAGTATAGATGGAGCAAGACAACCAACAACAACAGTCCAGTATTGCACTTATCAAGTATTAAAAATAGTCTCCTATTCCTGATCTTAATTCATAATGACACCTCTGTCGTGTTTGTCCACTATTAGGCCCTGGTAGAACTGGTTATATTACCTTACTGCTGCGGCTGCCAACTACCCCTCGCCCCGACCTGCGTTTCGCCCATTGCTTCCTCAGCAATTTTTTATATATATCGTATATTTTTTTTTGTGTGTACTGGACATCACTATAATCAGACTGACCCCACACAATAGAGGGATTGTGTTATGTTTACTACACGGTGAGTGGTGCAATAAATGGGTTAACAATTTTCCAATCTCTAAAATGCAGACCGTTAAAAGTAACACAAATATTATACATTACAAAAATATAAAGTGGATGAAAAGTAATTCACCAGCACCAAACAATAATTGGCATGTAGGATTCTTCTTTATTGGACTTGACATAACAACTCTATGTCATGGTCAGCAAGATTGAGACTTGTTAAGTCAAGTTGAAATGCCTCGGTCCTCCTTGGACCTGTCTGAATATATTATGACTTTTTAGAGAATTCCAATAAAGAAGAATCCTGCTTGACAATTATTGTTTGGTGCTGTGAACCACTTTTATTTTTTACGATTTGGTGCCTGGCTTTGGGATCTTTATCCGTGCACTACGACTACTTATGGCAATAAATGGAATAACTGCAGAGTTAGGGTGAGCTGGTTTCTTTAAAAATAAGGAGCGTTCATGGTCCTTGCAATATCATAGTTAGGCCAGGAGTGAGTGCAGTCAGTGAAAATCGCTCCCTGCACTAAAGGGATCTCCTGACCTGAACCTCTGACCACAGGAACGAATACAGCATGTCAGTTCATTCCTGTGATCAGAGGTACAGGTCAGGAGAACTCTTAAGTGAGTGCACGGGGTGATTGTCACTGACTCCTAAATGGGTTTCCAGGATTATTGGGAAAGAAAAAAACATTTTGGCATGAGTGTGTACTTACCCTGTTTCAGCTCCCAGTTACAGCAAATAAACCTATGTGCACCATTTTGGATCCAGGGTAATTCTTTCTCATCCAATTGAATCAGATTTGTAATATCTCTTGTGGTTCAAAGTTGTCAACACAGAGATTCTCCAAAACTACTAATGTGGGTTCATAACAATTGGATTCAGAACTTTCCATTCCATCTTCAGCACCATGAACAACATGTGAAATAGCTGTACTTCACAGGGAACCTTCCTGGTTGTTGTTTCAATTTTCTGTGTTGATAACTTTTTAACTACGAGAGAAACTGTAAATCTGATTGTAGTAATTTCTGAGACAATTCTGCAAAAATGTTCTTGCCTTTGATCCAAGATGACGTTGCCTTTGATCCAAGATGATGTCCTGGAGTAGTCAGACATGTCATTTCTCCTTTTATTTCTAAAATAAAAGGGTGGTAGGGGACTTTTCACTCGCCCTATACATCTGGGCATATTTAGCCAAGAGGAAAGGGAAAGAAGACAACTTAAAGGAAATATACCATTTGATTCGATGCATTATGAGCCAAACATACCTTGAGACTGCTGTAGCTACACTGATGCAAAAATATATCTTGTTTAATCCCTGAGCTGAGTGGTTTTGCTGAAAAAACAATTATAAAATTCAGGATAATGAGTCTCTGTTGCTCCTTTCCTGGCTCAGCGCTTCTCCTCTCACACTGCTCAGGAGAAAGATGTAATCACTGACAGGCAGATATATCAATCGCTGTACCATCCCCCAGCTGTGTATAAGTGATGCAGCTCAGGTTGATTAGTCCTGTCTGGACAATGCAATGTAATGTATTTATGTACTGCAAGAAGTATGCAATCCAGCTTTCCCAAGGTCCTGAATGTCATAATAGTTTTTTCAGCAAAACCACTCAATTTAGGGATTAAACAAGATATGATCCTGCATCCGTGTAGCTACAGTAGTCTCAAGGTATGTTTGCTTCATAATGCATGCAATGAAATAGTAGATTTCCATTACGTCCCCTTTGACAATGAGAATGATAACATCCACTCTACATTTTACAGTTTCCATACATTTCCAATATGAATAACTAAGGAACAGTATCATAATAAAGTATAGAAAAATATACTCCACTTTTGTTCTTTGATGTATAATACAGTTATTAAGTATGTCAGCCCCTCCTTACAAGTGACTCTGTACTTTCTACTGACTGTTTCAATGTTATACACCTATCAATAAGACCATGACATGGGGAACAGATGTAAAAAGTTATTAATTTATAAGGATTATGAAAAGTGATTACCGTAAACATCATAAGAAGCCAAACAGCCTCATAGCAAAATGACCCAGACATAGCATCGAGTGACAACTATTACATCCCTGTAAAACCTTGGAGACATATTATATAATCAGCCGGGCTGACATGAGCGCAGGAATTAATTCTGCATCAGGGAAAGTGTGCCGTTTAACTCACATCAGCTCCATGCAAGTGTAAGGGCTGACAGTCTGCATCACCACAGTCAGGTAACAAATCTGGCACAATTCTCCGCATGGCCATAGACTGTATTGCCAGCAAATCCACAGTAGTTTAATATGGCCTGAGGTTGTTTCATTGGAGGCACAGCAGTCATTATACATTAATTTATGTAATGTAGCTATAGTAACTGTGAGCTATCGACAAAGAATGAAGCATCATGCTAGAGCGAGCCTGATTGTCTAACGTAACAAAAGCTGCCGAAATGAAGAAGCATTTCTTATACGCCCAGAGCTGGTGTTATTACCTTCTCCATTCTGTATAAAGACTGCTGGCTTTCATTGTACGACTGTAATGGAAGAAGTTCCTTTAGATAACGTTCATGGAATCATGTGATCTGCGGAGGAACAGACTGAAGCTACTTTGTGAGATGGATTTTACAGCTTCTTGTCACTATTACGGCATGAATTAAAGAGATACGACAGCAGCAAATTGTTCAAAATATTGGTAAAGAGCACCCATACTAGTGTGTGGGAGACTTACTTTACCACTTTACAGTGGGGAAACAAAGGATTTAGTCAGACGTAATTCCCACTTAAAAAGATGACAGAGGCATCATAGGTAGAACCTCAACTATGGGAGACAAAATGTGATTACAAATCCAGAAAATCTCCTTGTCCGATTCTCGAAGAATTTATTTGCAAATTATGGGGAAAAGTAAGTACTTGGTAACCTACAAAGAAGCAAGATTTCTGGCTCTCACAGACTAGTAACTTCTTCTTTAAGAGGCTCCTTAGTCCCACACTTATTACCTGCAGTAATGGCTTCTCTTTCTTCCATCCATTACCTGTAGTAATGGCTCATCTGTCCTCCTCTCTGTCATAATCACGGGTGCCTGTGTGACCCGTGTGCCTTACTATGCCCCCGGAGCCTGCCTGCACGTTGACTCACCTCTTCCGGATCCAGCAGCAATCTCCTCGTTCTCTGCGGTCCGGGGCGCACGTTACCGTCTCTTAGTGCGCACGCGTGCATGCCAGCTCTGTAAGATTTAAAGCGCCAGTGCGCCGATAATTGCCGCTGGCTGCCTGCTAAGATAAATTCCTGCCCCTTCCTGTGTCCCCTGCCGAATGTTTGTGTCTCTATGCCTAAGAGAAATCTTTTTTCCTGTGTGATTATCCTGATTTCCTGTTGTGACCATGACTCTGTTCCTGACTCCGCTACGTCCCCGACCACGAGATTGCCTGACGATTCTGTACTACGCCTTGGCTGCCACTGCAGACAAAGTCGCACCTGTGGAACGACCTTTTGGTACCACGCCGTAGCATGTGCAACCGGCTTTGCAGCAGGCTCTGGCGAAAACCGGTTAACACTTAGACTCCGGGACCCAGGTGTTGGCTTATGTCATTGTCCGCTGTTGTCCAGAGGATCCACTATCTCCAATCCTTACACACTCATTGCATGTAGTAATGGCTCCTGTTTGAACTTGTTATCAATGTAAAAGACACCTGTCCACAACATCAAACATTCACACTCCAATCTCCCCTATGGTGAAGACCAAAGATCTGTAGAAGGATACCAGAAACAAGATTGTAGACCTGCACCAGGCTGGGAAGACTGTGTCTGCAAAAGCCAAGCAGCTTGGTGTGAAGAGATCAACTGTGGGAGCAATAATCAGAAAATGGAGACATACAAGACCAATGATAATCTCCCTCGATCAGGGGCTCCAAGCAAGACCTCACCCGTGGGAGTCAAAATTATCACAAGAACGTTGAGCAAAACTCCCAGAACTACATAGAGTGACCCAGTGAATGACCTGCAGAAAGATGGGACGAACATATCATAGGCTACTATCAGGAACACACTACGCCGCCAGAGGCTCAGATCTTGCAGTGCCAGACCTGTCCCCCAAGGGGGACACGTCTGGCACTGCAAGATCTGAGTCCCTGGCGGCCAGTACATATCCAGTGCATATCCAGTGCATATCCAGTACATATCCAGTACATATCCAGTACATATCCAGTCCCTGGCGGCCAGTACATATCCAGTGCATATCCAGTACATATCCAGTCCCTGGCGGCCAGTACATATCTGGGCCCATCTGAAGTTTGCTGAAGAGCATTTGGATGTTCCAGACGAGTATTGGGAGAATGTCATATGGTCAGATGAAACCAAAGTAGAATTGTTTGGTAGAAATACAACTTGTCAAGTGTGGAGGAGAGTGAATGCTGAGTTACATCCAAAGAAGCATAGGGGGAACCAACATCATGACGGGGGGGTTGTTTCTCTGCAAAGAGACCAGGACAACTGATCCATGTACATGAAATAATGAACAGGGCCATGTATTTTAAGATTCTGATTGCAAACCTCATTCCATCAGCAAGGTCATTGATGATAAAACATGGGTGGGTCTTTATGCATGACCATGTGTCACTGGTTCTCACGCGACCAACTTCTTGGGTCGCGGGCTCACCCGTGTTCCCCTCTGTGTCCCAGGACCCCAGCAGTCCTTCTCACCTACTCACCCGCTTCCTAGGGCACACGCGCGACGGCTCCCGAAGATACAAATTGCCAGCACACCACTGATTGGTGCTAGCCATTCCCAGAATCCTTGATAAGCCAGCCTCTTCCTGCAGACCCTGCCGGATCTTTGTGCTTTCATGCCATTGAAAAAGCTGTGTTCCTTGCCCTGTGCGTTTATTCTGATTTCCTGTTGTGACCTCGATTCCGTTCCTGACTTCGCTCCTGTGCTGCCTGTTCTGATCTACTGCTACGTCCCCGACTCTGATCCCTGCTGCCTGTCCTGACCTCCTACTTGTCCCTGACTTTCTACCTCACAATTCTGTAACTCGCCTTGGCCACCCCAGCGGACAAAGTCGTGCCTGTGGAGCAACCTGGTGGTACCACCCGCAGTAATTCCAACCCGCTTTGCGGCGGGCTCTGGTGAAAACCAGGTGCCACTTAGACTCCGCTCCCATGTGTCGGCTTACATCATCGTTCGTGGTGGTAGAGTGGCTCCGCTACCACTGATCCTGACACCATGATCCGAAGCACACACCAAGGGAAACGGAGGAGTGACTTCATAAGAAGAATTTCAAGCCCTGGAGTGGCATAGACAGTCTCCAGATCTTAACCCCATAGAAAACCTTTGGAGGGAATTGAAAGTGTGTATTTTGCCAGAGACAGCACCAAAACATCACTGCTCTAGAGGAAATCTGGAGGTATGTTCCAACAAACCAACAACATTGTGTGACCACCTTGAGAAAACTTACAGAAAATGTTTGACCTCTGTCATTGCCAACAATGGATATATGGCAAAGTATTGAATAATGAACTGATGAAAAAATCCTATTTGGCTCCAGAATTTAACTCATATTTGTTATTATTAATTAATAATTATTCTTAATATCTGCTGAATACTGTATTTGAACACAGAATCAAATGGCGTTTCGTTTACCTATGGGGCAACACAAGATCACCAAAGTCACAAATGTGCCTTTATTTCAAATTGAGCCTTTTGGATCAGAACAGAATTTAGTTGGGGATTGCTGACGCTCATGCTACATGCCACATCATCATGCCACAGATCAAAAATGGCCTTACTGTTTCTAGAAAACCCTGGGGACGTGGCCTAGTAGGAAATAGCCATAGACCCAAAAAAATTCAATATTGTATCGCAGCAAACTAGACCAACAAATATGAGATGCAACATAGGATTCCCTAGTCTTAGGCCTTTCTCCCTCGCAGTATGTGCTGCCTAGAACGTCTGACCCGAACAGTGAAAATCGGAACAGAACTGACATGCTGAGTTCAGTTCCATTTTGCAGCATTCGGACCAGATGTTCCAGGCAGCGCATGCTGCATGTGTGATGGAAGGTCAAGGCGAAAGTGTGAAAGGGGCCTTATGCTGCAACAGATAAATCACCCAGCATCAGACACACTGGGGGTGATGTATTATTTCGTTTTTTGTCTATGTTTGGCGTTGTTTTGCCGCAGGTGTGGTGCTAATTCTGTTTTGAGACTTTCCATTGCGCCATATGAACATAAGACAATGACATTTTACACAATAGGAATTTCGACTTTCCGCATAGGCGCAAGTTTTTGAGCAAATTGACTCCAGTCCCCACCCCAATCTATGTGCTGCGACTTTTGATGTCTTTTTACAACTTTTTATCCGACTGTTACAAACAACCAACGTAACATAAGACACTGCCAATAGATTTAACAAGGGTAAAAAGCCACTTTATTAAAATCAAAAGGGCAAAGGATCTCCAAAGACAGACATAGAGCTGTCGTAAGGAGCCGTCTGATGATACATAACCCCCAGTGATTAATCTGGGGCAGCAGAGAACTGTCTAGTTCCACTTTGCACTGGTCTAATGACTTCTTCCCTTATGTAATAGGGAATCTTGTGTTTTTCTTTTCAACATTTTGAGGTAAATTTAATGTTATATAAATTTACCTCAAAATGTTGAAAAGAAAAACACAAGAATCCCTATTACATAAGGGATAAATGTTATGTAAATGTTATATTTATAATATTTTGGTAGTGTAAAACATTTATGTCACCATTGTTTTTTGGACATAATTATGGATGATGAGATTAAATTAACGAAATGGGGCTTATTTACTAAGGGTCGCGGATCGCACTTTTGTCGGACTTTTCACGGTTTTCGGGATTTGCGCAGGTTTAACAGGTAATTAACAGGGATTTGCGCTGGGATTGTTTAGCACGTGATTGGATTGTTGTGCAGCTGCGCTGGCTTTCATGCAGCAGAAATTGGGGGTGGGCCGTCGGACACTCGGACTAAGCGCGGGATTTAACTTTCAAATTGTATTGCTTCCAATGCACTAACATGCACCAGGAAGAAGAAGGTGAACTCCGGCGGACCTGAGCGGGGAAGCGGCACATGCAGGATATCGGGCACACAATCTTCGTGAATCACGGCAGACTGCATTATCGTCGAATTATCAGCGCAGCGCACGGGTCACATGCGGGCCTCTGTTGGACAATGGGCCCGGTCTCAGTCGCGACCCCCGCGATTGTTATGCCCCTGTTTCCAAGGACTGTTCTGATTTTTTTGCTTTCTGATGGTTGCAAAATAAAAAACGTATCAACTAAATTTATTTGTACCATGAAAAAAAGGAAACGTTTTGGAAAACTTCATTTACTTAGATAGATATCTACCGTCATGATCGAGCCTGATAAACCAGGGGCATTACTCATAGATGCGGGCACTGTGACTGTGGTGATCTTCTTATGTTTGTTATCCATGGCACTTTCTTGACCCACACTTTGTGGGGAAGTGATGAGGGAACAGGGGAAGGGTGCACAGTGTAACAGCCTGTGAAACCAGAGCATGAAGGGGTTCTAGTAACGCTCATGCGGCTCATTAGCATAATTTTAAAAGTTGATTTTAGAAGACCTATAACATTGTAGGAGACAATAAATATGGCTGCACTTACTGTTATAACCAAATTGAAAATTGCTAATATGTTAACATCTCGACAGGGGTGTAACTAGGAGAGGCTGGTCCCCGAAACAGACTTCTATATGGGGCCCCCCTTCCCTTTAACCTCTTCACGGTCTGTACCGTACATGCACGGACTGAGCCTTTTTCATACAAAGGTGGGGTTTGCTGCATATTGCATAAAACACCTACCGTTAAAACCCTCAGTCGGTGCTAGCAGCAAACACCCACCGCTAATCCCCACGATTGGTGCCAGCACCGATCCTGGGTATTAACCCTGCCGATAGCGCCGACAGTATTTAAAAGACAGCGGCGCGTGGGAGCGGCCATCTTGGTTCTAGTCGTCGCTCCACCGAACGTCATCTTCGGCAGACCCGGGGCTGTCTGTGGTCTGTGGCTTTTTGTAATGAATACTGTACAAAAATGCCACATACTGTAGTATTTCAGAATATGGTAGGAACGAGCAGACCATAGTAAAAAAAAAAAAAGGTTTAAAAACTGATACAAAACGTAATAAACAGTAAAAATCACGAGCATGTTAGTTATCACCGCATGTCAAAATGCCCGATCTATTAAAATATAAAAACTGTTATTTCCGGCGGTGAACCCCATAACGGAAAATAACGCTCAAAACATCCGAAACAGGACTTTTACACATTTTACATCACATAAATGTAATAAAAAGTGATCAGAATGTGGCAGAGACCTCAAATGGTATCAATGAAAACGTCGGCTCATTCCGCAAAAAACGACACCTCACACACCGTACACCAAAGTTTTAAAAAGTTATTAGCGTCAGAAGATGGAAATATTTTTTTTCTTTTTCGTACACATTTATTTAATTTTTTAAATTGTTTTATTGTTGCTGGTCATTGCAATATTGGCTCTATTGTACATTGTCACAGGGTCAGTGCAGTATTGGTTTTATTTACGGTATTTTGGTACAAAGAGAATTTTATCCTAAAGTGTTTGCCAAATCTACTGTTCCTGCAGCAGCATATCTACCATAACCAGTATATATGTATATTAGGGTTATGTTGTATATATATATTTATGTTTTTATTTTTGATATTTTAAAACATTCATTAAATATCCATATAAGAGTAGTAACATAGAAACAGGACCTGTGATCCTTTTTTCATTTATACTATTTTACCATTTAGACACACGGTTTTCCACAGAGCACATGTCTAGTAGGTGGGTGTTAATTATTAGTGCCACTTCTTTTTCTATTTCATGTTTATTAATTTTGAAAATGCATTAAAACACTATAAAACCAATATAAATTTGGTATCACCGTGATCATACCTGTGTATACACATCATATACATGCACAAACTTTTCATACCGTGCAGTAACCATATACACATCAAGTGCACACAGTAGGGCACATTTACTTATCCGGTCCCTCGGAGTTCCCAAAAGTGCATTATAATGCACTGTGCCGCGATTCACTAAGATTGTGCGCCCGATATCCTGCATCTGTCGCTTCCCCACTCAGGTCCGACAGAGTTCACAATCTTCTTCCCGATGCATGTTAGTGCCATAGATGCGACACAATTTCAATCTTAAATCCCGCGCTCAGTCCAAATCAGAAGGATCTTCCGATGGCATACCCCCCCCCGATTTCTGTCGTATGAAAGCCGGTGCCGCTGCGTCAAATTCCGATCGCGTGCAACACAATCCCTTTCTAAATAACTGAATCCCCGAAAACGTTGGGAAATGCAATCCGCGGACACTTCGTAAATAAGCCACAGTATATATACATCAGTTACGCGCTTATACAGTCAATGGACATTATATATTCACATATACCGGCAGTACAAGATAGGTTCCTTGGGTACTTAAGTTGAAGTTGTATGTAAGTCGAAATTGTATTTTATAATTGTTGATGCAGACAAAAGTTGTTTTTTTTGCCCCAGTGACAATTGGAATTTAAAAATTTTTTGCTGTAATGGGACCAAGGATTATCAATAAATGTTCATTACAGGCAACTTACAGCTGATCATTGCAGTCTGGGACTATAGTAACATCCAGAGAGCTTCACCAGAGGTCACAGTGGGCAGGGGGGGTCCCTCTTTAAGGGTGTCGGGTCTCCTTAAGTAGGGGACCGCCTATTTACAGTGTTTATACATCATGTGCATGGATATAGACAGCATATATACAAATACAACAGCATATATACAAATACAAGTCATATACACACCATATACCTACAGTATATACACTCACAGTCCAGATATCTTCTCATCCTCATCTCCTGCTGTCAACTGCTGCTTACAGGGAGGGCAGAAGCCAACAGGTAAGCAGCTGGGAAAATGGTAGGCAGCAGGCGATTCCTCGCCCCGCTCTCATGCCACTCCTCCCCCTCGTGTCTTCTGTGAGCTGACAACAGTTTGAAGTTAATTGTTTTCTGTGGAAGTAGTGCAGCAAAACATCTATACACTGCTGACGGTCCTGTGTTCTTTGCAGTGTGTGAGGTCGGGTGGCTGGGCCCCCTGACACTCTACGCCCCATAGCAGCTGCTTTGTCTGCTACCCATGCACCTCCATATGTTCCCAAAGAATATGAATAACATATTTTCTGACTCTACCTATAGATAGTAGACCTCTTTAAAGAGATGTGCATCAATTATCTTGTTTCTTTAAATAGATGGAAGATCACAAATAAATCTATAAATAAATAATTTCATATATTCACTTGATAAATGGCTTCCTCCAGCGATGACATTAAAATGCTCAGCTCAGCACAATGGAAAACAGCTATTGAATAACCAAATGTATTTCTCTTTCTAAGGCCCCCTGCACACGAATGTCCCCGGTCCGTTGAAGTGGTCACATGTGCTGGTCAGATCCCATGGACATTTGGAGAAGGAGGCCCAGCGGTTCATGGCAGGCCGATCCAAGGAAGGCGCTTGGGTCAAGCATAACCGGACCACCGGGATGGTCCGTTACTTCGACCGACAGCAGGTCTTCGGCTTCGCCACCCAGGACTAGACCGGACGGGAGGTTTTCATTCCCCGCCGGTCCGTCAAGAGGCCTGATCTGCCAGAGCGGCTTCACAACTTGAAGCCAGGGGAGTATATTGAATTCTCCCTGCAGGAAGGACTCCGCGGACCCTGGGCGGCTGGTGTCATCCGGATCCCGTATCCAGACGAAGGCCGTTATCAGTCCTGTGAGGATCTCTTCGAGGATGATGAGTGGCCAGAGTCTTCGACTTCTTCCTCTTTATCTGCGGTGAGTCCCCAGGCTGTGACCCATGTAAATGCCCCTTCTACTGTTATCGTCAGCACGGGTCCCATTGCCATCGATGGGCCAGGCATGGTCCAGGGGAATACCCCAGTCGCCTCTACTGCAGGGAGTGCAGCTGGATCCCGAGGATCCTCTGTGGCGGAGGATGGCCCGGCTGATGAGCCCTATCCGATGAAAGACCCTCATCATGCTCTGGTCTACCAGTGGGGTCATGACCTGGCCCCAGAAGATTTGGAACTGGAGGGAGCTGCGGCGCTGCTGCAGACCCCTGTTTATTTGTTCCTGGACCCCTCAATGGTCCCAGGCTCTGTTGAGCCCCCGGCTGGAACAGCCGACATTCCGGAGGATGAGGAGCCTGCAGTTCCTGAGGCTACCACCTGGTGTCCCCAGCCAGCTCTTGATTCCTCTACACAGGATCCTGCTCTGATTCTGGATCGTGCAGTTGCTGAAAAGAAAGATACAGAATAACCCCTGACGGGCTGTAGCCCTTATCAGGTACTGTAAATATATTGTAAATATGACATTTTTCTGCTACTCCCAGTTGGGCTGAACGCCCATATACCTTATAGAGCCAGAGGCTTTCCTGGGACTCATCCCCCTATTTATTATACAGTCAAGAGACTTTCCTTGAACTGCTCATCCTTGTTATATGCTATGTTAGCATCAACCTCTGCTGACGCAGAGATCATTCACAAAGGATTCTGTCCCTCCACATCTAGAGGAGACCCTTTGTTCATCTGCACTTTTCCCCACATCAGGGACTTTGTCTTAAAGCCTTCTTAGAGACCTTTAGCCATATGCTACAAGGAAAAGTTGCTAATGACTTTATTTTGCACTTAATGTTTTCATTTGCAGGAATGGACATTCTGTTTGCAATTTCTATGCCTTTTTCTCCACAGGAAAATGGACATTTTGGAACTTTGCTTATGCTACCATGAGTAGTCAGTTTCAGTATTGTTTGTAACATTCAAGCAATTTACCCATTGGGCTGCTAAAAGCCAATGTGTGTTATATAATGTTTGCACAACTGTCAATGCCATTTGTCAGTAAGTTTGCACTTAACCTTTTTCATAGGCTTTGCAGGATTGTAGTAGTATGACTGTGTTGGACCTTCTTTATGTGTAAATCCTCACCACTGGCTTACGCCTCAAACCGAAGCTTCGTAAGTTATGGTATTCTGTAAACCGCGGGTCTTTAGGGGACCGGGGGTGGTCAACTAGAAACACCTAGATGCCATACAGAAAGGGTAAGACCGTCAGACGGCAGATAGAAATGTAATGTATGTATTGCATGTACTACTATTATTACTATTTGTCGCCAGGGAAGACGAGTTTTTGAACAAATATTCAGGTCTTGGTGCAAGGAGTGGATTACAGGACATGATACCACACCTTTCCCTACTACACAGTTGGATCAAGGGCGTTAGCTACCAACTGTCATATTCTGTGTATTTCTGTACTTAGTCCAACACCAACCCAGGTGCCTGTCTCCAGGACCATGGGCAGTTTGTCCTCTGCACATAGCCAGCACTTCCTCGAAAGTGCGTTCTATACCATCCTTACCCCTACCGGCTGTTGCACACCTGGACCCTCCGGACACCATCTACTGCTGGCCAGAGTTGGTTCTTGTTTCCCACATCTGGTCCAATATTTGAGCCGTGGGCGGCTCTTTCAATTGCCCTGGGGGTATGCAACATCCCTGCCAATGCAAGGCAGAGGAGTTGTTGCAAATAAGCCCCTAATATGTATGTTCCCCTAATAGAGAGTCTGATCAGCTCCTCTACAGGACACTACACATACCCTTAGGTAATTGTGCAGCGGTAGATTCTGCCTGGAAAGGAAAGGGTTAAATATTGTTTATTGTTGTCATCCAATGATATGCCTCAATGCACTTAATTGTGAACTGGAGTGTGATTGGAGAGTGAGCCACCACCTGACCAGGAGGTGTAACAGAACCCCTGATCAGGAAAGTTCCAGAAGTCAGTCAGTTGTGGGCAGACTTCTTGAGACCCAGCTACTGACTGAGAAGCACCACCTCAGAGATCGTGCTCTGACCACAGGCCTCCTAGGCCTCAGCAGCTCTATAGAGTGTCAGTCCACCTTCAGGGATAACACTGAACCATTCCAGAATAAAAGCTGAAGCTTCCTACATTGGACACAGCTCCATCCCAGCCTGCCCCTGTATCCAGGCTGGTAAACAGACTCCTGTGGTTCCCTTTCCAAGAGCACTCCCAGTATCCTACCTCTGTAAGGAATCGTTGGGCACATTGCCTGCTGTCACTGTTGGTTCAAATAAAGAACTGTAAGTTATTTTTTGCACAACATTTCCTCTGGCTGGTCCCTCCTACGGCTGTAACATCAAGGGCGCCCCATCCATCTACCAGGGACACATACTACAGATTCTAAGCGCTGCCCCAGGGAGAATCAGTACCACAGCCTCTCCCTCTATATAATTTCTTGCATACACCACCTGCTGGAGACCTGCCAGGCTGTAGGACAGCCCTCCGGTCCCCATACCAAGCACCGTGACACTAGCATGCCTAGGCCGCAACTGCCAGCCACTCCGGTATTCTGGGCCCCGGGTGCCTCCAGGCCCCAAGAAAAGGCCAGGCCCTGGTGTGGGATGTTGCACATGTATGATGGTCATCCTCTCTGACTTCTCCCTTCTGGTTTGCAATACAGGAAAAAATGAGGACCTTTGCTCCTCTAGATTGAATCTGAATATGTCATTAGTGTTTTTGGTACATTTCCAGGAGGCTTGCGTCTGAAGGAATCCATGCTTGCCGCACATCTGATAGCAGCAGCTAAAACGCTAATTTTGCTATATTGAAGGCAAACCATCACGCCCCCACTAACGGCGTGGTTGGAAAAGGTCACACAAATCTATAGGATGGAGGAACTCTCTAGCTGGTCCTCTTATACGCATGAGCACTTGTGAAGACATGGTCCCGGTGGTCAACTGTTTTAGGTGCAAACTTTCCAGTTTGGCACTTTCTCACCCACACTTGCCTGGACACAAAGGGGCACATTTACTTACCCGGTCCTGTCGCGATCCCCGATCCGGACTGTCCGACAAGGATGAAGTCCGGCGCGATCCACCAAGATTGTGCGCCCGATATCCTGCATGTGTCGCTTCCCCGCTCAGGTCCGTCGGAGTTCACCATCTTCTTCCTGGTGTATGTAAGTGCGACACAATATGAATTTTAAATCCCGCGCTTAGTCCCAATCATTTGGGTTGTCTAACGGCCCGCCCCCCGATTTGTGTTGCATGAAAATCCGATCGTGTGTGCCAAAAACCCATGTTAAATGCGGCACAAATAATAGTCAGGAAACCCGACGGAAATGTTGTCAGCGGACCCTTAGTAAATCTGCCCCAGAGAGTTGAGAGATCTTAGTAGTGATGACACATTCACTCCAAGCCACAATATGAGCACCTTGGCTATCTAGATATGCCAACCCCCCAACACATCCATCCCCTATTTATTCCCTTCCCCAAATCTTCCCTTTTCATTGTTGTATTTAAAGTGTTTATGTTATACTTTTAACAGAGATGTTTTGCAACATTAGAAGAAACGTACTTGTATGTTATGACCTGTCCTAATGAGATAACAATAACTTATAAATGCACATTTTACGATAGGCGATCAATATTAAAGCAGTAGGGTGTGAGAAATTATCTGACCTTTGTTCCTGACTTTCTTATCTGACCTTCCTATGAGAAGACTATTACTATAAACTAACATTATAGTCAGGGCCTGGAAGATTTTGCACTTGGGTCCATCAGCTTCAAGTTATGTCACTATGGAATCTGCACAATGGAGCCAGAGGCTGCTAAGAAAATGAATAAGGCTGGTGCCACACGCACCGCTTTGTCTGCGTTTGTGGCACCAGCCTTAGGGTAAAGACACACGTGGCGTTATTAGGCCGTTTTTGGGCTTTTTTTACTAAGTGCGTTTTCAGATTGCAAAAGACGCATGCGCTAAAAAACACATGCGTTTTTGTCCGATTTTTCGAATTTGCGCAATTAAAAACGGACATAAATGCATGCGTCTTTAAAAACCGGATGCGTTTTGTAGCGCTTGCGTTTTTTACAATCTGAAAACGCACTTAGAAAAAACGGCCCAAAAACGGCCTAAAAACGCCACGTGTGTCTTCACCCTTGGGGGTCATTCAACCTCTTAATTAATCAACCTTTCTCCTTTTCTCTATACTTCTTAAAGCTTCTCACCTGGGAGGTTGATCAGAAAAATACATTTCAGAAGTGGCACTGAAGCTTTAGAGAGCGTCCATTGTGCCAGACTCACATACTCCCTCTGTATTCTGCTCCAGACAGGAAAACACATGAAAACAATTAAATATGAGCAATAAAGCTAAAAGAAAGTGGTAAAGTAATATTACAAATAAACATTGCTGACTCATTGTATATTCTTTGACATGTGTTTAGTATCAGTTAACAATAAAATGTTTCCTTCCAAAGAACTTAGATTGGAAATCCTTATGGGGCTCTCGTGGATTATGTCACATTTTAGAGGCTCAATACGTGAAAAAATGTCTTTATGTGTTGATGATACCCTGGTATGTCTGTAGGGTGATGGCTGGGATAAGCCTGTCCTTATTCCCCCATTTTACCAGTGATGAGGCTGGTGGTTGTGGTGGATGGATCACGTGAGTGTTTGTTGTTGGGATTGGTGTGTGTTACAGGGCTGTTTTAATTTATACCATTATATTCTGCCCTTCTGCATCTGATTCATGTGGTTTCACCGATCTCTGTGCTTTGCATACATTATCAGCCATTCTACAGTAATACCGGATAGTCTCCATCACATTGATTGTGCCCTGTATTGTTTCTTTTTAATTTTTGCATTGTTTGTTTTTTTCCGGTGTTTATGCCTTTTTATCAATGTCTCATCTTTGTTACTTTCACGTTTCTTACTGACATAAATAAATCCAATACACATATGCCTACTGCATATATCTCTGTATTCAGGGGCGTAACTACAGCGGTAGCAGCCATAGCAGCCACAGTGTCAGGGGGCCCCGTCATCCAACCTGACACTAAAGAATGTGCACCATTATATACATATTACACGGCACATTGTGGTATATATATTGTTTATGTGTGTATCTGTGACCTGTATATGCTGTATGTGTATATGGTGTATGGTGTGTATAAATACAGTACGTTATCTATGTATGTAAGCTGTTTGTCTTCATATGGCACTGTATGTGTGTATATGTGAGGTGTATATGCTCTATATGTGTGTAACAGTGTATAAATGTGTATGTTTGAGTGATGAACTGTATGTTTATGTATATAGGAATGTAATATATGTATATTTTTAAGCCGGCAGGGGGTCCCCTTCAGATGTCTGTCATGGGGCCCTGCCTCTCCTAGTTATGCCACTGTCTGTATTGTTCACTTGAATGGGACAACGCTGCAGAGCTACTCATATTGGCTAAAAATGCATGGCCAATCACTACAGCCCGACCCCATCTGATCTATAAGCATAATCTTAGCTTATTCCCTAAAATGTGTTCCAGGTTATTCTGATAAGTAACTTTTAACCCCATAGCGACGCAGCCTGAAAAGGCTCTAATGACCAGGGCATTTTTAGCGAATTTTCGTAAATGCCGGTTTAAGGGCCATAACTTATTTTTTTCTGTGCTCTCTTTAAAAAAATTTCCGCAATTTTTTTGAAGGCACATAGAGCTAGTAAAAACGTAATAAAAGTTTCAAGAATGGTTTTTAATTTTTAGTTTTATTTCGGATTAAAAGTAGAAAAAAGACTTTTTTTTGTAATCTACAGTACATATTTCTTTTTTACTTTTCAAATTGTCTGTAGTTTTGATATATATATAATATATAATATGTATAGTCTCGGGCACACAGTGACTATGGCAATGTTTTTTGTAGTGTAGGAGGGATTTTTTTTTAATTAGATTGGGAAATGTAAATATATTTTTATGAATATTTTTATGTATGTTTGTTTTTACTTTATATGTCCCCCATGAGGTAAAAGACCAATGGGAGACATTTTCACAGTGTTTTTTTAAAAAAGAATTTACACTTTTTTTCTTCTTTTACAAGTTTGCCCCTGTAAGGCCCATTCTCCACTCGAGATTGCACGGCCCGAACGCTGCAAACCAGAACTGAACTGACATGCTGAGTTCAGTTCCGGTTTGCAGCGTTCGGGTCATCGCATCACACTCGCAAGTGTAGAAGGGGCCTAACTGTGGCTTTTGTTCCCCAAATACAGGGGGAAACAACCCCTTGTGACTGCTGATGTTGGTCAGAGCTGTACAAGATCAGACCCAACAGCTCTGATTAACCCCTTTAGACCACTAAACTGTATTGCCGGCGGCAGCAATGACTCTGCTCCTTTCCACATCGCACTACTTCAGCGCAATGCATTGAGGAGCGGAGAAGGGGGAAGTTGTAATTCAGAAAACAGAAGGTTTTCAGACGTCTTTAGACGTTGCTGAAGACTCCGGACCTTTTGACGTAAGAGCTTGGTCCAAGAGGAGTTAAAGGGCTAGAAGGAATTCTTTTTATTAGGATTGTCCTTTTACATAGTGTCTTTCTATCTTTCTACTAAGTCAGACAACCTGCAGCTGCTGTCTCCCTTCAGAGGGATAGCCCTCTGCCAGACCAGCAACTCTTTGGGACACATTTAGATACCCGTCCGCTGGAGTTCATTGAAAGTGCATTGTCATCATACACTGTGCCGCCGTTCACCACTGTGCCGCCGTTCACCACTGTGCCGCCGTTCACCAAGATCAAGCGCCCGATATCCTGCATGTGTCGCTACCCTGCCCAGGTCCGACAGAGTTCACCATCTTTTTAGTGGTGTATGTAAGTGCTTGGGCTTGCGACACAATTTGAAAGTTAAATCCTGCACGCAATCCGAATCAGTCGGATTGTCCGACAGCACGCCCCCTAATTTCCATGTCGCATGGAAGCCAGCGCAGCTGTACCGAAAAACTATTGTGTGCACCAAAATCCCAGCACAGACACCTGTTAAATACCTACCCAAGCCATGCAATCCCCGAAAAAGGTGAACAGTCCGACAAAAGTAAGCAGCGCAACCCTTAGTAAATGAGCCATTGTGTGTCCATTTCCCGCACCACATAGCTACCTAAGCTTAAGCTTGAGGAACCATTACAGTTGGTACCCCGTGTATTGGACTGCCTGCCTAATAAAGAGACTGTGAGCTTATAGTTCATGATCCCTGTCTCCATGTATGATCCCTGGCTGCTGCCACTAACACCACAGGCCTCCCCTTCACCATCTGCCCAAGGATCCTACACTACACATACACTGGGAGTAACCTCAGAGGATCCCTCCACTTCATTGCAGCCTACCCTCATTCTTGCCTCTTCTCGCTGGTCCTGATCGGTGTGGGTGAGGTCTGTTCACCTGGTCCAAGCCACCCATGACATAACTCTTCTGCTAGGCCCCTCCGGTCAGGACCGGTGGGTGGACGTTGCACATGCATCTGCAGCAGAAACAACCCCATTCACATGTACAGAACCAATAATTAGTCTGAAACATTTGTTCTTATTTAAGGGAAGATGCTCTTAAAGGGATATATAGAGCATCAAAACCTGATGTTTTAAAGTGTCTACCATAGCAATAGTGTCTACCACAACACAATTATTAAGACTGGAAAACTGGACTAGATGTATGTTACATTTACACTAGTTTTCTGGCGCAAATTATAATAAGTTTGTCTTGTTGCAAAATACTAAATACAATATGACATTTCTAACACAGGCAGAAAGAAATGGTTCCTGAATGAAAACACATGTAACCAACATCCAAGTTAATAATGGAAAATGGGCTAAAATCCAGAAAATTCCTTTTATGGATCACAGTACAGAGCGAACATTTTTTATGTATTTTCCCATTGCCTTCTATAAATACCTGGGAATGTGACCTGACCCATTATGTATCTGGTCCACATACTGATGTTACATTAGCGTTAGACGTAAAATCAAATTTAATAAAAAAGAATAAGCTGAAAATATATTCTATGAAACCCTTAGTACCAGTTATAGCTTACTCAGTAGAAAAAGACATAATTCCATCAAATCCAACCTATTAACACCATAATGACATGTGACATATCTGTACGTCACATGCCAGTTAAGGATGTACGGTGAGGCTCACAGGCTGGGCCCGCTCCATATACAGTAGGTTTTACCTGCATTATGCAGCTTACACCCACGGCTGACACTCGCAATAAGTGCTGGCACTGATTGTGGGAGGTCAGCCCTAAAGTGTCGTCATCAAGATTTTTCATCAAGATTTTTTTTTACTCTTTTTTTAACTGTTTGACATAGTAACTGATAGCAAGTACCACAAAATGTGTAAAATGAAATTGGAGGAACATGGAGATCCAGTAGAGGCATCATACATCTATGTTATGGCTCTCCACACTACAGAAAGCTTGTACAGCTGTGTACATGAGGCCTTACATAATAGATAATTGTGAGCAGAATCTATTTTTACAGGATCCACCAATAAATTGCTGTGTATGGAGCATGCGTTCAAGACCAGTTGGACATTTTACAAGGGTTCTAAAATAACAAGGGATTCAAGTGGGGCCACATTTACTTCTCAAAGTGTACTCAAAGTGGATTGAAGGGAACCTGTCAGCTCCACATATCAACTAGCCACAGGGCCTTATAGGTGAGGTGCTCTGCATCATCAAGCAAGCATCAAGAAGTGTTGTGAATGCAGAAATTCAGTGCACCCTCTTGTGCCCAATCTCACAGGAGTAGCAGGACACTGACAATCAAGGCTCAGTGACTGTTTCAAGTAAACCTACCATGAGGACTCTACTTTCAGAAGTAGATGTGATGGTAGATTCCTCCTGTCTGCTCTGCTATAATATGTCAATTAATATTTTTTGTAATGTAACCTAACTTGCTAAAAACTTTATTTTAGCAATATGTAAGTGAACTGCAGAGGCTGCTGGGGCATGTACTAGCCTAGCTGGGCCCTGGGAGCAATGGCTACTCCATACCCCAGTAGCCTCTGCAGGTAATTTACATATTACGAAAATAAAGATTTTTTTAAATCAAGTTAGTTTAGGTTCCAGGATTATTATATTACAGATTAGGGCAGAGGCAGGCAGGAGGCATCTACCATCAGATCTACTTCTGATAATATATTCCTCATGCTAGGTTTCCTTTGAAACCGAGGGTCATTGGGGCCTAATTGTCCAGGTCAGTTTTCACTGTTCTGCATGGATCGGATATCCCATCCCTCTGTACCTTCTGCTGCTGCTAGATTACACTGTCAGAGGAAGGAGGGAGAGAGCAGGGGAGACATGTTTTGCTCATTATAATAGCCTGTGAAAAGACATCAATGAGGGACTCTGGAAACATCCCCAGAGCCCCTCAGGCTCTGGAAGGAAGGATAACAAACATAAGATTACCACAGTCACTGTGCCTGGATATATGAGGAAGTGTCCCTTACTCAGGTTTATCCTGCTTGATTGTGATGGAAGATTTTATTTAATTTGTTAGAATAATTTTATTAATAACATGTTTTTATAGAATTAATAAACATCTGAAATATAATTTTGTTATTTAACTTTGATACCCATTAAAGTTATCAAACTATCAAAATATGTAATACATTTGTACTGAGTTAATCCGTCACCCCTTTGCAGGTTCAGAGACAGAGCTGTATATAGAATCACATTTGTACTGCAATTTTAACAGTGGATATCTCCAGTTCATTGTCACCTAGAAACACAATCCTGACATGATATTGAAGAGGAGAATCTCCTCTTTTATAGCTACATTTGACAGTTTGAAGTGGAAAACTGTCTTGATGTCTACAAACCTTTGGTACAAGGTATTTTACAAATTAAAACTAATTCTGTTCTAAACGGATTAATAAATCTGCCGCATTGTCATGATAGGGAAAGGGGGCAGGCCTTAAACTCACCCACAACCCCTGTCACCTACCTAAAAAGTCTTGCAAACCCTATTAGTAAGGGATTTCCTATGAAGACACAAAACAACAGAGAAGACAGACAAGTGAAATCAGGCAAAACCGGGTCAAAGCCAAGACAGTGGCAAGATCCAAAATTGAGAGGCAAGAGATGATCAAGTAAATGTAGCAGACATCAGATACACAGAAATAGTAGGGGCAAGGACAACTAGTGTTAGAGGACTGAAATAACAAGCAACCAGTAATCAGAACTTGGCAAATATAGAGTTCCTTGATACCTCCCCCAGCAGCTGACTGGCCCGGTCACCCATCACTACACAGCTGAACACAAACTGAACTCAAAATGACACACCCAGCTTTCGCCAAGGAAAAGATCCTGAAAGGCAGCTGTCAATCAAAAGCAGCCCTGGGAGTGGTTATAAAGCACAGAAGCCCGAAACCTGATCCCATTCAGAGGGTTTTGATAACCAATATGTATGTAAATCAGATCCTAACTAATGGTATTTCTGGCATGTAATCCCTTACATACCTAGCCATATTTTTTCTATAGATGATCCAAGAGGAAAAGGATGATGACTCCGTTCTCTCCGGACAGTAGGATGCAAAAAAACGGACTTTCCTCTGGCGCAACCCAATTGAGGTTAAATCATCTGTGATGCCATTTTTATACAAGTAAAAAGTGGATGTTAAAACAATAAAATAAAATAATAAGGTGTAATAGAGACAACACGTTTCGCGTCCTCACTGGACGCTTCTTCAGGTCTGTATGAAGCTGTAGGGGCTGTGCGTCTTTTTAAGTGTATCTTAGAGGAAGTGATGTCATAGGGCTTACTGACATAACCAATCAAATGATGTGTCTCTCAGTTGTAAACAAACAGATTAATAGATGCATATATAAACAATAGTTAATCATGAAAATACAAATAAATACATAAATAGATAAATACAATCGCAATACTATGTATCTCATATTTATCAGAATACCGAGTATATAGGGTGGAGACAGAGATAAAGATGGGACCGGAAGTGTAAGATCGTGGTGGAAGAAGATGAGTGGAACGCAAAATGCCGGAAGAGAGTGAACGCAATGACACGCAAGGTAGCGATCATTGGTTTCCGCTCTCAAACTCCTACTCAAACTCCAAACTCAAACTACCTATGGTGGCCGTCATAGGATAAGAAGGTTCCGGTAAATGAGACGTCATGTCGATGGTAAGAATTCTCATTGTATATCGGCCAGCTTTATGTGAGACTACTTATATAACAGTCTCATTCATTTCGTTGAGGCCATCCGGGCTTAAAGTGTGCATTTTATATATACAATAAACTTCTCTTCTGCAGAGAGTCTGATATCGATTGTGAATATTATCTGGGACAAAATCAATGGGGCTGATTTTCATAAATTTCTAGTTTTTTTGATGTTTGCATAAGAAATGTTTTGATAGGCCGTGCTTAAGATAGCCTTTTTTAATATTGCCTCGATGACCAGTAATACGATCATGGAGTTTCTGTGTTGTCCTGCCTATGTATTGCAGACCACATGGACATTCGATCATATAAATTACATAGCTTGTCTGGCATGTCATATTTGTTTTAATCTGAAACCTCTCTTGGGTGGTGTTGGATATAAAATGGGTGGCACAATGATTAATGTTTGGGCAACACAGGCATAGTTTATGGCCGCATCTCTTTATCGTCGGCATAATGCTTATGGCATTCGTTGCACCTTTTGGCTTTGTGTCATTATGTTGTTTGATTTGGCTGGGAGCCAAAATGTTCTTTAAAGTAGAGGCTCGTCGGTATGTCATTATGGGCTGGGTGGGAATAATGGTTCTGAGGATCTGGTCTTTTTGTAAAATGTGCCAGTGCTTTCTCAATATATTGGATATTTCTCTAAAGTTATCGTTGTATGAAGTTTAATGGGTATTCATTTTTCTTAGTATCCTTTTTGGTGTTAAGGATAGGGTTTGTTTCAGCTGGGGGATTTTTTGATAGGCACTCCTGCTGGGTCAACCCACTAGTTTTCTGGTAGGCTTGTTTTAGAATTCTTAGTGGTAATCCTTTTCTAAAAATTGTAGGATAGGGGCTTGTTCCCTAAAAACGTGGGGATCCGTACAGTTCTTTCTAATTCTCTTATATTGACTGTAGGGGATGTTGTTTTTCCACTTTTTTTTATAATGAGCGCTCTCGTAGTTCAGGTAGCTATTTGTATCTACCTTTTTTAAAAATGTAGAAGGGGAGATCGAGTTGTTCCTGATATACAGTGTGAGGTCCAAAAAAGTCATCAAGGTTTCCTGATGTTCGGCGGAGAAAGATATTCCCCAATTGTTGGAATTGAGATATTCAGTAAATAATTTTACATCGTCCGAAGTACCTGTCCAGATTATGAACAGATCATCAATGTAGCGCCGGTAATAGTATATGATCTGTTCATATAAGAGAACGGAGTCATCATCCTTTTCCTCTTGGATCATCTATATTCTTCAATAACCGGAGATTCCACTGCCGGTGAGGACTAGGCAGCACCCTTTGCACTTTGATACAGCGTTGTGCCTGCACGCACAACCCTCCAAGGTGAGCGCACTATTGTATTTCCTAAGGAAAGTTCCTTTCTCAAGTTTACCTGCACCAGGAAGTGCCTGTCTTTTTCTTTTTATTCTACATATTTTTTCTACTTTGTGCATCCTCAACATAACAAGACATGATTTTCAAATAATCATTGGTTCTCTGACATTATTCAGACAGAGTATGACTTAATAGCACTAAAGAAAGAACATATAAAGCAAATGATTGCATCTGGCTTTACACACCAGTAATCCATGGTTGAAGATTACTCATGTATATACATCATTTGGATGAATTGATTTGAAGCAGTAAGCTATAAACACATTTAAAGACCCACATCCGGCGTGAGCGATTTGTAGATGAATCTGTGAATATTACCAACCTGGAATCAATTTTATATTAGAAGGCTGAAGCTGTAATTCCTGATAAGACACGTGTTATCTGATGTCCCATGGAGAACGGAAGCAACATGACATTAAACAAATCTAAGCATAAATCAGAGACATAAAAAGTCAGTCTGGAGTGATTGATTTGTGGGTCATCGGTATTTAGTGTATCTCTTGATTATTTTCATTATGCTTTCATAAATGTCTCCAATAAAATGATAAAATCATTGAAGTATATGAGGATTGTAGTTGTCACTAGCCCACAACACTAACCCCCCAATAATCTTATCCACACAAATGAATTAGTTAATTTCATAGGTCTGCAATTGCCTTTATCTGAGAAGGAATTCCTCCCAAAAAAGAAATGTCCATAATGTTTTATGGACACTTTACCTTGCCGAATATTGCGGGTTCGGGATCTTGAGCCCAAACTCAGACATAAGAGAGAACCATGATCAGTGCACTGATTGTAGGTGTAAATTATTTAAATGCCGCCAATTTGTCTCTGCCTCCATCAATCTAGGATCATCTATGAGGTCACGGGCAGTGATTCCTCGGGAAAACGGCCAGCATTTCAATTCAGCCAATAACACCCTGGCACAGATTATGGTTGTTACTGGTGGGGATGAGCATTCAGGTACAGTACCTGGACCTGAACCCGGACTGAACTTTCAGGGGCCACCACTTATGCTGCCAGCGCAGATGACGAAGGTGCTGGCACTTACTCTAGGATCATCATAGGGAGTGTCGTTCCTTGGGAAAATGCTGTCGCAGGCCTTTCCAGTAGCTCTTAAAGGATAAAACCTGCCAATGGTGCCAGCAACAATCATGAGTGTTAGCATGGGGGTGATTGTTGGGTACCCAGGCCCTAAACCGGACTGAACTTTCAGGTTTGGGTTCAGTCTAACTTGGCCAAACCCGAACCGAAACGGGTCCACTCAGGGATTTGGTTCTAGGCGCTGTAGCATGGTGAAATTTAGGACATATTGCTATATTTTTCCGTGCACAGTCACGATGCGATGAGACCACGTGTACTTAATGCACCATGACCTGGTGCCATAAGCGTCAATGGGGACTGATATCGGTCCTGCACACTAAGAAAGGTCCTAAGAGAGATCAACAGTTTTTTGTTTTTTGAAAGTGTTGCCAACATTTCCATTGTCAGAGCAGCAAAGACCTGTATGTTATGATAGTTGTATAGGATGCACTGTGAATAGTTCGATCTTACAATACAATAAGAACGCTTCCCATCATACATCTGCTCTCAGGTTTAGTCTCTGAAGCTAATAAAAGAACTGAACATTTGTGGCTGCTTGCACCAATTACACAATTAAGCACAGATGTGACAACATCTGCTTTCCCCTGGCTGTCATGAAATAGAATTAGCACACTGTTAGCAGGGAAAGTCACATGTTCTTCACAGTTATAAGTGGGCACGCAATGTAAATGGATGGGCAAATCCATGGAGAGATAGGAAAGTCAATCAGACAACATACTGCAATGCTTCACATTGTGAAATTTCATGTATTTCCAATAATGCAAATTGTCAAAAAGCATTACAATAATGTTAAACCTTGTGGGCTAAGTTCATATCGTTGTCAGTAGTGGAAGTCCAGTGGACCCTATTGTAGTCAATAGAGTCTTTTGGGCATCATCGGTGTTCATTATTCTCAACTTTTTGGGCTTAATTTTATTAAAAAAAATATCTTTTAACTGGGTTTTCAAACATAGCAAAGGGATGTACCACTGTGTTTGTCACAGGTGTCCGTAAGTCAGCAGACTCTTCTGTTTATTTTAATTGAAAAAAGTTAAAGGACATCTATCACCAGATCAAGAATTGTACACCCAGCACACTTACATACTGGTGTGTGCCCCCCCCCCCCCCCAGGCAGGATCTGTTGTTTTTAGCTTTTTATGTCCTTGTTTTTAAGAAAAAGGGGCTTTACAAATTATGCAAATGAGCCTGAGAAGCTCCATTAACTTTTTTGAAGCCTGGAGCCCTTCAGGCTCATTTGCATAATTTGAAAAGCCTTTTAAAAAATAAAAACCCAGGGCATAAGAAGCTAAAAGAAGAGCAGATCCTGCCAGAGGCGATGCCACCAATATGTAAGTGTGCTTGGTTTACAATCCTTGATCTGGTGATAGATATCCTTTAAAGGAAATCTACCACTAAAATCAATCATGATAAACTGCCACTGTGGTCATCTTCTTATATTTGTTATCCATGGCCTCCTTTCTTCTAAAATCAACTTATCCTTATGAGTCTGAAGGTCTATGGACATTTTTCAAATGCATTTTGGCTTCTGGCTTCACAAGCTGTTACACTGTGCAGCAGCAGGTCAAAGTCTCACCTTACCCCCTGAAATGTAATTTTGCCAGCAGTGAGCACACCGTGGGAGGGGGAAGTTACTCCTGCACAGTTCAACAGCCTGTAAAGCTACAGCACAGGGGGGTTCTGGTCCGGGAATCCTTCTGGCTAATTAGGATAATTTTAAAAGTTGATTTTTAGTAGGAATGAGGCCATAGATAACACACAAGTAGATTACTTTAGTCATGGTGCCTGGATCTATGAGTAATGAGTTGATCATGATGTATTTTGATAGTAGATCTCCTTTAAACTGAAGTTCAATCCATTCATCTAAATGAGGCCTTACTGATTTTCTAACATTTGGTGAATTATTTTGTGCTTTTTTTTACCTGCATTCCCTCATCAGCCAAGACACATGTATTAGAAGATCATATCGAGTGACATATAATTTGCATTAAATGTTTTATGGCTTTGTTATTGGTGAGTCAACACACTGAACATACCGTAAATTTGTTTATGGAAATCCTTTTTACCGTCACTCACTGGATTTACATATATCCATAGAGAAAGTGTCATTGTCATTTGTATTGTGAAGACACATTGATGTGGAAGCTAATAGTCTTCATGTAATTGACCTACCACCTGTTGCGAAACAAGTATACACAACACTATACAAACAGAAAACATACCAAATTTTACCACATGCTTTAGAACAACTATCACATTCACCATGTAACTGCATAAAAATAACATAACAACTACTTTTAGTCCATAAGTTTCATCATCAGGTCAATAAGTAAGTTCTTATTCATTTATAGAGCACCATTAATTCCATGGCGTTGTACAATCATTAAGGGATTCACATACATTATATGAAGACAAGAACAAACTAAGGCTACATTCACACATGATCTATACCCGCCGTATACATCAGCACACACATCGGCGCCAGGGAGAGGAGGAGTTGGTGAGCGCCGCTCACCCTCGCCCCTCTCCATGGCGAATGCGTGCTGAACCGTACCGCTCTAGTAGGGTGCTGTGAGCCCATTGCCGTGTATGGGGGACGTATATACGCCATATAGACTTTGACCGTATGTACGATCCCCATATGTTCATGTGAATATAGCCTAATACATTAAGAAATTGTAGAGAGGATGTCACATTTATACTTAGATGGCTAAATATTGCAACCTTTGGGCTGAGTATTTGATAGCTTCTTCTTCTTTTCAATTGCTGTTTATCCCGCACTATCACCAGGATTGACGTTTATTCACCTCCGTTACAGAAAGAAAACAGATGGTAAATAAGCAGCACTACAACTGAACATCATGGATGACAGTGGAGAACATTTCCATAAAGTGTCGGTCTCTGCACTGGTTCGGTTAGCTGAGTGCAGTAGCACAATTCTGAAACCCCCACAGATCACAAAAACGAGGGACCCCTCGTCACTCCGTCAGACTAATGGAGCAGACGGCACTTGGCAATTTCTGGAAGCTCCATAGAGATTAATGGAGCAGAATGGTTATGTGTGGCATCTGCTCCATTAGTCTGACGGAGAGACAATGGGTCCATCAGAGATACATGGGACCCCATTGGACCCCTCGTTTCGTGATCTGTGGGGGTCTCCCCACTTTTGTTCATGGGAAAACCCCTTTAAATGTGTGTATAGCCTTAATAGGGATTGTGTTGTAATTGAAACTTACCCTCTATCCACTGAATAAGCCTCATTCAAATGATGATGAACTAAGATTTAATGCGTGGCGCATGGTGCCTTCTGCTTCTGTCCTCTATATAGCTGTAAGCACTGTGGTCTGCCAGAAACAGGTGACCAATTCTGGTTCTGCATGTAGGGCCACTACTGGTCTTATACTGATGACCATTTAAGAATATAAATGGGTTAACATGACTAGGAGTTTTACCCACACCCAGTGCCTTGACAACTTGCTTGCAGAGTCTTTTGCCTGGCAAAGCTGGATGCTGTAATTTAGAGCTTGGTTGTGTTCCACCTGTGGCTTGAGTGATGGATGGCCGATCTATTCAGCTGCTGGGGGCGGCGCCCAGAAAAACCTGTGATATATCTGCCCAGTGGCTTTACACCTTGCTGGTTTCACTAGTCTCTTGACACATTTATCCTATCTCTGCTTTCTATTACTTTGTTATACTGTATATCTGACCTCTGTTTTGTTATTTTGACCATTCTCTTACTATTCGATTCTATGCTTCTCCACCATCATGGATTTCACCCGCTTCTGTCTGACTTTGCTTGTCTGTCTTTTATCTGTTGTTTGTCCCTCTGTGTCTGGTCATTTTTAATGTGCACTCAGTCGCTGTAGGTATTGTCAGCCAGAAGTCCCTAACAAATAGGGTTTACAAGGCTTGTTCGGTAGGTGACAGGGGTTGTTGGTGAGCTTAGGGCCCTACACTAATTTTCTGAGTGTTCTGATATTTATAATATTGAAGTTGATGGTTTTTAACAATTATGGTAAATAGTTGCAAAGTTTTGCTGGCACAGGAAGAAGTTTAGAATTGGCTGCTCAAGTATTTGCAACTTTTGTGAAACTTTGTCAGACATATCATCCTCTACGAGGTACAAAACCCAGGAAAAAAAGAATTTCCAAACTAAAGATAAATGACACCCATTGTGTGATTTCAGTTATCATTTTGATAAATATCTTCGCCTGATTAATATTCCGCAATTAATTTTCCAAAAATGGCAAATATCTTACAAATTGCGCCTGAGGTATGTGAACTTATGAGAACTTAATATATCCTCTCTGTCTGTTCACACAATACATACACAAAGATTTAGTTAAAAACATAAAACACTATGAACTTAAAACTGTGAACAATATCTCCTTTTTGTTCCTAGTTACCACTGAGCTAAATCAAAACCTGTAGGGTTAGTTGGCTGCCAATTGCTCATGTTGCTTAGAGCAAATATTATCCTTGTGTACTGAAGACTCCTCTGCCTAAAGACATTAATTAAAAAAATGTTAAAGAAACAGAGGTTGCATGATGGGTTTATTTAGTTATAGAAAAGTAGAGGTTATCCTGCAGTTTGAATCTGGTACCATATATATGTAGTAAGCTTGGTTCTGGTGCTGTACCTATGTAAAAGGTTTACTTCTGGTTATGTATCTATGTAATAAGCTTAGTTCTGTTACTGTATGTTGTAAGTTTAGGTACAGTCCTATAATCATGCTTGGTTATGATACTGTTAATCAATCATGCAAACTTGGCTATTTACCAGTTTTCTTAGCAATTTATAATCGTAGATTTGGAGTGGCACACAACTACAGCCCAGGATTCATGTGCAACAACCCCCACTGGGGCCTAGCCTTTCTTGGGGCCTGGAGGCAGCCGGGGCCCAGAATACCGGAGTGGCTGGCGGTTGCGGCCAAGGCACGCTAGTGTCACGGTGCTTGGTATGGGGACCGGAGGGCTGTCCTACAGCCTGGCAGGTCTCCAGCAGGTGGTGTTGGCAAGAAATGATATAGAGGGCTGATGTACTGGTTCTCCCTAGGGCAGCCCTTAAAGTCTTTAGTATGTGTCCCTGGTAGATAGATGGGGTGCCCTTGATGGTGATGCAGCCGTAGCAGGGACCAGACGGAGGCAATGTTGTGCAAAAATAACTTACAGTTCTTTATTTGAACCAACAGCAACAGCAGGCAATGTGCCAAACGATTCCTTACAGAGGTAGGATACTGGGAGTGCTCTTGGAGAGGGAACCACAGGAGTCTGTTCACCAGCCTGGATGCAGGGGCAGGCTGGGATGGAGCTGTGTCCAATGTAGGAAGCTTCAGCTTGTATCCTGGAATGGTTCAGTCTGCTGAGGCCTAGGTGGCCTGTGGTCAGAGAATGAGCTCTGAGGTGGTGCTTCTCAATCAGAAGCTGGGTCTGAACTCATAGTCTGCTCACTAGCAGATCTGGGCCTGAAGAGATCTGCTCTCCACAGAAGTTTCTGGAACTCTAACTCCTCCCCTGACTATGGGTTTAGTTAATCCCTGGTCAGGTGGTGGCTCACTCTCCAATCACACTCCAGTTCACAATTAAGTGCATTGAGGCATATCATTGGATGATAACATGTAATAACATTTAACCCTTGCTTATCCAGGCAGAATCCACCGCTGCACAATGACCTAATTATATGTGTAGTGTCCTGCAGAGGAGCTGATCAGACTCTCTATTAGGGGAACACACATATGAGGGGCTTATTTGCAACAACTCCTCTGCCTTGCATTGGCAGGGATGTTGCACATGGTAGCATTCATCAGCCAGTATAAAAAGTGATGCAATTTTGTTGTTGGGATATGACTACTGGGGTGAGTGATAAATGTAATTTATGATTACTTATTTAATAAAATATTGTATAGTCAATTTATTACTGTAATTTCATATTTTTTATATATTTTAAATAGATAAAAGATATTCTATTATTTACTTGGAGTGTCACATAGCTATATGCTGCCATTTTTTGGCCAATTGTGCAATGAATGGTAGGAAACTGAAAACTAAACGTATAGACCCAAAGGCCATAGGGGGATAGGTGCTGATCTAATATTTCTAACTGGTGTCTGCGCTGATGGGACAGTTCTATGCCAAGTCCTGTCTAGAACATCACAGGCTATAAGTCGTGTGCCCCCCCCCACCCCCCTTCATGCCCACTTGGTGTGGAGGTGGCAAAATGGGGGAAATAGGCTTCATTCCTGGTCATATGCCACAATTGAACCTATTTTAGTGATTCTACGTCAGGAAACTGGGGTACAAACCCTGATGAATCCCCCATAGAGTCTATTATGTCCTTTGTCATCTCTTGGCCAGGATTCAAGTTCCAATTAATACTGTCAAGGTTAATATGGCATAAACTATAAACTGGCAGAAACTAATGAGGAAGGTACTTTTATAACACCACCAGGTGTGTAAAATAGCTGAAGGTATGGGGAAACAATGTATCAAACGTCTTTACAAAAGAACAATGAAATAAAAAATGACAAGTACAATGTCAGCTAAAACACACAAATATATGAAACAATGCTGCAAACTCCTATGGGGTATACAAATACATTTATATTAACAAAATGAACAAATAGAACTGGCATAACCCGGTCCATGTCGGAGTTTTGGGGTTTTGTATTAAAAAAGAAAACATAAAGGTTCAACCACAATAAAAATAGACTATTATATTAACCAATACAACATGTCCTATTTCAATTTAATAAAAGGTCCAAAAATTCCATGAAAAGTTCAGAATCTGACTGAACAGTGAATGCTGGAAGAACAAAGCCAACAAAAATATAACCAAACTGAGCTATTTGTATTTTTACTCGTTTTGCAGTACAATCTGTGAAATATTAAATGGTGCGATTTGTACGGCACAGAACAAGACCTGTATGTATTTAATATGGCTGTAAGCAAAACAAGCCAAATATTATACAGTGGATACAATATTTAGAGGGGTTGCTAAATGGCTTCAAGTTGACCCTATCCAGGGACTGATTGGTGAGGGTGTGACCACCCACTGATAACACGCACATGACCCCTAGCAATCCAGAGAACAGGAATCTCACTATAGGGTAGATTGTCAGGTTAAACATGCGTCCTGCTGCAAAATGGGGCACATTTACAAAGGGTCCGAACGCTGCACTTTAGTCGTGTTTCGCGAATATTTCCATTTTGCGCCAAATTACCCCGGGTTTTGGCACACGTGATCGGATTGTGGCGCATCAGCGCCGGCTTGCATGAGACAGAAATGGGTGGGGGTGGCCGTCGGACAACCCGACGGATTCGGACAAACCGCAGAATTTAAAAAAGGAATTGTGTCGCAAGATCAAGCACTCACATGCACCAGGAAGAAGAAGGTGAACTCCAGCAGACCTCAGTGCAGAAGCGACGGATGCAGGAACTCGGGCGAACGATCTTAGTGAATCGAGGCAGACCCGAATCCTCGTCGGACAGGACCGGGTAAGTAAATCTGCCCCAATATGATTCAACAATATGGGAATGTCTGAAATTGCAGTTCTCAGTTACCTCTTGAACTCCCATTCATTATTTGAGTGAATGCTGGAGATAGCTGAGCACTGTAGTTTGCAGTTTCCATCACTCCCATGCTATTGAATGGGGCAGCAGGACGCATGTTTTTCCTGTTGCTTCACCTTTTAGAGAGAACAAGGCCCCCACTTTCCAGATCGCAGGGGGTCCCATTCTCATGATTGATAGGGGTTCCAACAATTGTATCCTCACCATTCAGCTTGTTATACCCTATCTTATTGATAAGGGATAACTTGAAAACTTGGTACAAACCATTTAATTTGACCAGTAATAACAAGTCAGGTAATGCCTGGGGTCTGTTATTAATAAGGGGGGTCAGAAAGTACGTATTCAGCAGTGCTCTTTTATATAGGCCACAGAGGCCTGAGAATGACATGCACACATCTGCTGCAATATGCAGTCAGGGAATCACTGTATGATGTCTCTCACCAAAGCTGTCAGCCAAGAAGACTTTCACCCCTCAGGCCAGTCACAACCACATTCGGTCCAGACAACCTGCCATGTAAAGGCAGTATATACACAGTATATATACACAGTATATTTACTATATACACTATATACTATGTATATACTATACACACATTTCAGAAACAAAGGAGGCCGAAGGTTGAAAATATCAGTCAGCCATAAATAAGAGATATATCTTTGGTCCATGTACACATAGGATTGACTCCTGGCCTCCGGCTTTCTCCTATATAATATGAACCTTGACTGTAATAGCAGCAGGGCTAATAGCATCACTAATATTCTAAGGACTACATTGGTTATCATCCAGAACACTATGTTATTAGGTAGAGTATAAATGCCTGGGTTCATCATTGAAATCAAAGTTTTCTGTGTGCAGAACACATACATATGTAATTGTCAAAACCAGGCAGATGTCTTAGGAATAATCCCACAATGTTTGCATCTCCATAGTGAATATGCAAACATTCGAAAAGACAGAAGCAGCAGGAAAGTTACAGATCACTCTGCTGCGCCCAGCACATTAAGGGTTATTGGTAGGATCAATAGTTAACAAGTGTATGTCTGTCATCAAGAAAAGTATCATGTACTGTATATGGCGGGCTACCTGGTGCTTATACTGGAAGCTTTGCATTTTTTTGCTGATCTGACATCATAATGACATCCAATGTGAACATATGTATATTTTTATTAATTCCTTGAATGTACAGCCCTATACATCAACCGCAAAGTCTTTGCACTTGTTCCAGTTCTACTGTTTTTTATACATTGGAAACTGTACATAATATTCCATGTGTGGTATGACCAGTGATTTGAATAAGGGCAAAACTATGTCCTTATCATGAGAAGCTATTCCTCTCTTGGTCTTTTTCTACACCAGTTTTACCAAGAAATGTATAATTTAACACATAATTATAATTTAAATTTCCCTTACCTAAGTACATAACCTTACATTTATCTACATTAAACCTCATCTGCAATTTGTCCAGTTTACACAAATCCTTCTTTAATGTTATACTCTCCTGCTCTGTATTAATTACTTTACAGAGCTTAGTATCATCTGAAAATTTTGAAACCCTACTTAGTAAACCCTCTATAGGCTTAGAATATAGGCTTAGCACTGAACATATACACAGATATACAACGTGTGATGACTGTCACGGTTACACCCGCGATCCTCGGTACGGATTGAGGGTGTACCCGTGCCTGCTGCTGCGGTCCCCGCTCCCTCAGCTCTCACTTACCTCTCCTGGCTCCGGCCTGCACTCTTGCTCCCAGCGTGTAGGCCGCATGCTTCTTCCATGCAGTCGCGTGCTCCTGCCACTAGAGGGGGTGCGCGCGGACTTCTCCCAGCCTTAAAGGGCCAGTGTCCTCCTTATTGGCTCTGGCATTCCTGGCTCGGCTATATAGCCTGGCGACTCCCAGCATCACGTGCCGGATCTTCAGGTCATTCTACCTGAGTGAAAGCCTTCCTGAGCGTTTCCATACGCCTCCGTGTTCCTGTGGTGATTCCCGTGTTCCTGTGGTGATTCCCGTGTTCCTGTGGTGATTCCCGTGTTCCTGTGGCGGTCCTGCAATCCTGTGGCGGTCCTGCATTCCTGTGGCGGTCCTGCAATCCTGTGGCGGTCCTGCAATCCTGTGGCGGTCCAATATCCCAGCTGCCCTTCAGAGGTCCTGCCAGCTGCCCTTCAGAGGACCTGCCTGCCATCCGTGGTCCTGCCTGCCATCCGTGGTTCCCGTGTCCCTACCTTGGCAGCCGCCGTGGGCCTATTCGCGTTTGTGGAGCGACCTGGTGACTCCCGCCGCAGTAAGACCATCCCGCTTTGCGGCGGGCTCTGGCGAAGACCAGGAGTTCACTTAGACTCCGCTCCCGGGTGCGGCGAAGGTTGTTATCTCCACTTACTTAGTCCTAAGGGACTAATCCCCATAGACTGTGACAGTAAGATCCGGCCATGGACTCAGCCAAGGTCATGATCTCTGCCAAAGCCATGGACAGTGTCAACGATCCATACCAGCTTCTGGGTGACCTTCCCAGCACTATTGCCCAGCAGTCCCAAGAGATTGCGGCGCAAAAAGAACTCTTGGACAAACTCGCTGCCACCCTGTGGATTATTGCCTCCCAGCAACAGGCTCCTGTGCCTCCTCCTGTTGCTTCTGTCCCCCAGCCTTGTTTTTCGGCAGCAAACTCTGGATCAGATTTTTTGATGCCAAACAAATTTGATGGCAACCCCAATTTTTGCAGGAGTTTTGTTGTCCAGTGCTCGTTGTACATCAAACTGACGTCCTCCCAGTCCACCCCAAACACTCTAAGTTGGCATGCGTTTTTTCTTTGCTCACTGGAGAGGCGCTGGACTGGGCTACTCCTCTATGGGATAGTGGTGACCCGGACATGGTTACCTATATCAAGTTCCTGGCAAAAATCCAGTCCAGGTTTGAACCACCTCAAGTTCGACCACCTCATCTGTCCTGCGTGGTTCCGGCGGCCCCAGTCTCTCCGCAGCTTCCCAGAGCTGTACCAGCGGCGCCCAAGCCTCCGCAGCTTCCTAGAGCTGCGCCAGCGGCGCCCAAGCCTCCGCAGCTTCCCAGAGCTGCACCAGCGGCACCCAGGCCTCCGCAGCTTCCCAGAGCTTATCCAGCGGCGCCCAAGCCTCTGCAGCTTCCCACAGCTGCCCCAGCGGCGCCCAAGCCTGCGCAGCTTCCCAGAGCTGCTTCCGTGACTCTGCAGCTTCCCAGAGCTGCTCCAGTGACTCCGCAGCTTCCCAGAGCTGATCCACTGGTGCCCAAGCCTCCGCAGCTTCCCAGAGCTGCCCCAGCGGCGCCCAAGCCTGCGCAGCTTCCCAGAGCTGCTTCCGTGACTCCGCAGCTTCCCAGAGCTGCTCCCGTGACTCCGCAGCTTCCCACAGCTGATCCAGCGGCGCCCAAGCCTCCGCAGCTTCCCAGAGCTGCCCCAGCGGCGCCCAAGCCTGCGCAGCTTCCCTTAGCTGCTTCTGTGACTCCGCAGCTTCCCAGAGCTGCTCCAGTGACTCCACAGCTCCAGTGACTGCTCGCAGTTTCCATACGCCTCCGTGTTCCTGTGGTGATTCCCGTGTTCCTGTGGTGATTCCCGTGTTCCTGTGGTGATTCCCGTGTTCCTGTGGCAGTCCTGCAATCCTGTGGCGGTCCTGCATTCCTGTGGCAGTCCTGCAATCCTGTGGCGGTCCTGCAATCCTGTGGCGGTCCAGTATCCCAGCTGCCCTTCAGAGGTCCTGCCAGCTGCCCTTCAGAGGTCCTGCCAGCTGCCCTTCAGAGTTCCTGCCAGCTGCCCTTCAGAGGTCCTGCCAGCTGCCCTTCAGAGGACCTGTCTGCCATCCGTGGTCCTGCCTGCCATCCGTGGTCCCCGTGTCCCTACCTTGGCTGCCACCGCGGGCCTAGTCGCGCCCGTGGAGCGACCTGTTGACTCCCGCCGCAGCAAGACCATCCCACTTTGCGGCGGGCTCTGGCGAAGACCAGGAGTTCACTTAGGCTCCGCTCCCGGGAGCGGCTAAGGTTGTTATCTCCCGCGGTGGTCCAGGGAGTCCACTTACTTAGTCCTAAGGGACTAATCCCCATAGACTGTGACAATGACTTGTTTTTATCAGAAATAATATAATCTCCATTAATCAACATTTGAAGAATTTTTGAAAGGGGTACATCATGCCACTAGAAAAGTGTTTTACTACATTATCAAATCATATCAACATATAGCAACACTTTCTGTCCAAATGACATAAAACATTGAGAAACTGTGTGATAAGACAGATGCTTACCCTATTTAGTACTCAACAGGGGAGTAATTCCAGCTGCAGTAGTGATACAATTACCCATGGAGATTCTCCACATTATCCTGTCCTCTCTTGTATTTGACTTTCAAGGGCGACCAGCCTTCTAGCAGGAGTTGAATGAGTTTGTGATATTGTAAAGATGCAATATTCTAGAAATCACAGATTCTCTTGCTTTGGTTAACAGGTTCACCCCTTTGGCATTCATCTGAACAACCTTCTACCAGAGGGTTTCAGTGACTTTGGAACAGCACAGCATTCTTACAAGGTCAATGAAAACTGTAAACCGTAAAATAGACTTTGTCAAATAATGAATGAAATTAGCACCAGTTGCCGGATTAACCCCAACACCACTCCAGGCTGCTAATTATAAGTTCCATGCTGGGAGAGGGAAGTGACATCACACAGGAAGTGTGAATAACTAGCAGCCCTGAGCACCGGACATCATGTCCCCGTGCTTCGATGTGCTAATTATAAGTCCTTTTTCCAGGCGATTCCGGAGTGTCCAGATTAAAGAAGAATTGCAACGGTATGGCAACATATTGCACCAAATATCACAGTATCCCTATCATATCCATATAAAATACGGTGTGCTGGCAAATGATGGATGGCTGACTATTGGCTGGCTGACAGAATGCACCTCCCACTGGTTCTGGATACTGCACATATATACGTGTATATATACACACAGCCGTATTCAGTTTGTATTTAGCCCATATTTTATATGTTCCCATTGACTTCTATCGGTAGTACAGAAAATAAATATGGTGGAAAATTGGACATCCTTTATATTTTTATAGGTCCCGCTCATGGTACGTTGCGGTAAGGTATAGTTGACAATACAGCCATGTACATGGATGGCTATATTGCCCATTGGAATGCATGGGGGTGTATGCCAGCCGTATACATTCTCTACACATTCGTGTTCATGGGGCCTTACTGGTACTTTTCCTTTAAATCCTGCTTCCTCCTGCTGAGCGACATAAATGCTTAGCTGAGGCCATGGAGGACGGATGCAAAGTATTGCACCCCTCCCCCGGCCTCACCTGACCCCAGAGATGTCACTGTCCATAAAAGGATAACTGGCTTAAACATTTCTGAAAATCATTTTCTACATAATCCAAGCAGCTCTGCAGAAAAATAGATAATACTTTTTTTGATGATTAGATGATAGTTTCCTAAACAATTAGTCTTAACAAAGCACAGACAATGCAATTGACACTTCACACTGTGTTACTATTCCTCATCTCAGCTCCTCAGATCACAAAACACGTCATGATGCTGTGATTATGATAAGTGATTAAAAGACTCTAACCTGTCACATGGATTCCACTAATGATTCCAAATATTTAATTGCATTGTGTCTCATTGTTTACTGCCATATCCTAAATGTTTATTCTTTTGAAAGTCCATTATGGATTTTTTTGTATGAACAATGTGTCACATATACAATACGTTTAACCCCTTCAAGACCTGGACGTTTTTTGTTTTTGCAGCTTTGTTTTTACTGTCGGCATTACTAAAGCCACACGTTTAATTCCTTCACTCAGCCCATGATCACAGATCATGCAGAGTCCTGTGTCACGGGCTGCCACACTACAGGAACTGGATTTCTTGCATTGTAGTGATACGCGACGCAATAAATTTCATTTTTGCATTTGTATGCAAATAAAACAGGACAAGTGCCTGTGTGTATAACTGTGACATCACTATGCGTATCCCTGTTCTGTGACATCACTATGTGTATCCATGTACTGTGACATCACTATGTATATCCCTGTACTGTGACATCACTATGTGTATTTTCACTGGATTGTGATATCACTGTGTGTACTATTTCTTTACTGTAACATCGCTGTATGTGTCATCCCTTAACTGTGATATTACACTGTGCATTACCCCTCTACTATGACATTACTATGTGTATTATCCATGTACTGTGACATAACTGTGTGTACTATTTCTTTACTGTAACATCGCGGTATGCGTCATCTCTATACTGGGATATTACACTGTGCAATATCACTGTACAGTGACATCACTGTTTGCATTATGTCAGCAATGTCACATCATTGTGGATATCATCCCTGGACAGTGACATCGCTTTGTGTATTATCCCTGTACGGTGACATCACTGTATTATTTCTTTAATGTGACATCACATTTATGTGTATTATCTCTGTGTCTTGATATCTCTGTGTGCATTACACCTTTACTGTGACATTACTGTCACAGTTACACCCGCGATCCTCGGTACGGATTGAGGGTGTACCCGTGCCTGCTGCCGCGGTCCCCGCTCCCCCAGCTCTCACTTACCTCTCCAGGCTCCGGCCTGCACTCTTGCTCCCAGCGTGTAGGCCGCATGCTGCTTCCATGCAGTCGCGTGCTCCTGCCACTAGGGAGGCGCGCGCGGACTTCTCCACCCCGTTAAAGGCCGCGTCCTCCTATTGGCTGTGGATTCCAGGCTCGGCTATATCGCCTGGCGACTCCCAGCATCCCCTGCCGGATCTTCAGCTCATTCTACTGAGGAGAAAGCCTTCTGAGCGTTTCCAGAGCCTCTGATTCCCCGTGTTCCTGAGCGTTTCCAGACGCCTCTGTGTATTCTGCTATTCCCTCCAGTGTTCCTGTTTCTGTGTTCCCTTGTTTCCATGTTATCCGCTTCCTGCTTCCCGTGGTCCGGCCTGCCTGCCTTCCGGGCCTTCCCTGCCTCCTTCCCGTGGTCCTAGCCTGCCTGCCTTCCCGTGGTCCTGCTGCCTGCCTCTGCCCGTTGGTCCTCCTGCCTGCCTTCCCTTGGTCCTGCCTGCCTGCTTCCCGTGTCCTGCCTCCTACTTCCGGGTCCTCGCCTCTGCCTGCCTTCTGGTCCGGCCTGCCTGCCTTCCCGTGGTCCCTGCCTGCCTTCCCGTGATCCTGCCTGCCTGTCCTTCCCGTGCGTCCTGCCTGCCTGCCTTCCCGTGGTCCTGCCTGCCTGCCTTCCCGTGGTCCCCTGCCTTCCCATGGTCCCCCGTGGTTCCCTACCTCTGGCTGCCCCACGTGGCGCTAGTCCACCCTGTGGCGACCTGGTGACTCCCCCGCCGCAGCAAGACCATCCCGCTTGGCGGCGGCTCTGCGAAACCAGAGAGTTCACTTAGACTCCGCTCCGGTGCGGCTAAGGTTGTGATCTCCCCGGTGGTCCAGGGAGTCCACTCACTTAGTCCTAAGGGACTATTCCCCTGATATGGTGACAGTAAGATCCGGCCATGGACTCCGCCAAGGTCATGATCTCTGTCAAAGCCATGAACAGTGTCAAGGATCCGTACCAGCTTCTGGGTGACTTCCCACACTATTGCCAGCAGGCCCAAGAGATTGCATGCCAAAAGAACTCTGGATAACTTGCTGCCACCACTGCGATTATTGCCTCCCAGCAGCAGGCTCCTTTGACTCCTCCTGTTGTTTCTGTCCCCCAGCCATGTTTTTCAGTAGCAAACTCTGGATCAGATTTTTTGATGCCAAACAAATTTGATGGCAACCCCAATTTTTGCGAGGAGTTTTGTCGTCCAGTGCTCGTTGTACATCAAGCTGACGTCCCCCCAGTCCACCACCGAACGCACTAAGTTGGCATGTGTTTTTTCTTTGCTCACTGGTGAGGCGCGAACTGGGCTACTCCTCTATGGGATAGTGGTGACCCGGACATGGTTACCCATACCAAGTTCCTGGCAAAAATCAGTCCAAGTTTGAACACCTCAATTCTACCCACCCTCATCTGCTGCGTGGTTCGGTGGCCCCAGTGTCTCCGCAGCTTCCCAGAGCTGCTCCCTTGTCTCCGCAGCTTCCCAAGCTGCTCCCGTGGCTCAGCAGCTTCCGCAACTGCTTCCCTAGGCTAGCCTTCCAAGCTGCTCCCCCGATGCTACGCAGCTTCCCCAGCTGCCCCTGGCTACAGTTCCCAGAGCTGCTCCCGTGGCTCACACTCCATGCTCCCAGGCAGCAGCTTCCCGACTGCTCCGTGGCTCCGCAGCTCCCCGCAGCATCTCCTGAGCTCCGCAGCTCCCCCGCATCTGCTCCATGGCTCCGAGCTCCCCCCCCCGCAGTCGCTTCCCAGTGGCTCCGCAGCTCCCCGCAGCTCGCTCCAGTGGCTCCCAGCCCCCCAGTTGCCCGCACTCCCCAGTGGCCCTCCGCGCTCCCCGCAGCTGCTCCAGTGGCTCCGCAGCTCCCCGCAGCTGCTCCAGTGGCTCCGCAGCTCCGACGCCCCCCAGCCCTGCCTCCAGTGGCTCCCCGCAGCTCCCCGCAGCTGCTCGCAGTTCCTCCGCAGCTCCCCGCAGCTGCCTCCAGTGGCTCACGACAGCTCCACCCCGCAGCTGCTCAGTGGCTCCGCAGCCTCCCCGCATCTGCTCCAGTGGCTCGCAGCCCCCGCAGCTGCTCAGTGGCTCCGCTCTCCCGCAGCTGCTCCAGTGGCTCCCGCTCCCCGCAGCTGCTCAGTGGCTCCGCAGCTTCCCAGCAGCTGCTCCGTGGCTCCCGCACTCCGCGCTTGCTCCAATGTGGCTCCTCGCATCCACGCACTGCTCCAGTGGCCTCGCGCTCCGAGCATGCCAGTGCTCCCCAGCCTCCGCAGCTTGCCAATGCTGCTCCAGAGACTCTCCAGCCTCGCAGCTTGCCAATGCTGCTTCCCGACCCTGACTCCCCACCCTCCGCAGCCTTGCAATTCTTTTCCAGACAGCGAACCTCTCACAGACCTCCGCCAGCTTATGCCAATGCTTAGACTACCAGAGACTCTCCAGCCTCCGCAGCTTGCCAATGCTGCTCCAGAGACTCTCCAGCCTCCGCAGCTTGCCAATGCTGCTCCAGAGACTCTCCAGACTCCGCAGCTTGCCAATGCTGCTCCAGTGGCGCCCCAGACTCTGCAGCTTGCCACGGCTGCTCCAGAGACTCTGCAGCTTGCCAGTGCTGCCCAAGTGGCGTCCCAGACTCTGCAGCTTGCCACGGCTGCTCCAGTGGCGTCCCAGACTCTGCAGCTTGCCACGGCTGCTTCAGTGGCGTCCCAGACTCTGCAGTTTGCCACGGCTGCTCCAGAGACTCCGCAGTTTGCCACGGCTACTCTGGCCACCCCTGAGGCTGCTCCAGTGTGCATAGAGCCGACCCAGCCTGCTTCCCAAGTCTTCCCGGTGCCTTCTCTCCTCCTAAGGTGTCTCACCACCAAGAAGAATTGGAGGAGGCGAAGAAAGAAGGACAGCGGGCTGAAGAAGAGAAGAGGGGCCCTAAGGGGAGGGGTACTGTCACAGTTACACCCGCGATCCTCGGTACGGATTGAGGGTGTACCCGTGCCTGCTGCCGCGGTCCCCGCTCTCCCAGCTCTCACTTACCTCTCCAGGCTCCGGCCTGCACTCTTGCTCCCAGCGTGTAGGCCGCATGCTGCTTCCATGCAGTCGCGTGCTCCTGCCACTAGGGGAGCGCGCGCGACTATCCAGCATTAAAGGCCAGCGGTCCTCCTATTGGTGCTCTGGCCCATTCCAGGCTCGGCTATATAGCCTGGCGACTCCCAGCATCCCCTGCCGGATCTTCAGCTCATTCTACTGAGGAGAAAGCCTTCTTGAGCGTTTCCAGACGCCTCTGATTCCCCGTGTTCCCGAGCGTTTCCAGACGCCTCTGTGTATTCTGCTATTCCCGTGTTCCTGGTTTCTTGTGTTCCCTTGTTCCATGTTATCCTTCCCGTGGTCCTGCCTGCCTGCCTTCCCATGGTCCCCGTGTCCCTACCTTGGCTGCCACCGTGGGCCTAGTCGCACCCGTGGAGCGACCTGGTGACTCCCGCCGCAGCAAGACCATCCCGCTTTGCGGCGGGCTCTGGCGAAGACCAGGAGTTCACTTAGACTCCGCTCCCGGGTGCGGCTAAGGTTGTGATCTCCCGCGGTGGTCCAGGGAGTCCACTCACTTAGTCCTAAGGGACTATTCCCCATAGACTGTGACAATTACTGTTTGTATTATGTCTTTTCTGTGACATCATTGTTTGTATCATCCCTCTACATTATCCCTGTATGGTGACATCACTGTGTGTATTATCTCGGCAATGTCACATCATTGTATATGTTATCACTATACTGTGACATCACTGTTTATATTGTTCCTGTACTATGACATCACTGTATATATTTTATCTCTGTAATGTGACATCTCTTATTACACCTGTAGTGGGACATCACGGTGCGTATTATCCCTGTACTGTGTAATCACTGGTTAGACAATGCAGAGTAAGATTAGACTTCTCTAATTCTGCTCCAGATTCATATAAGTATCTGGGTGATAAATTTGGTGCAGTATAAAACTGTCTAGTTGTACTCTGCACCTCATATTAGTTGGCCTATTTTACCCAGAAAACTAAGACAAAATTCTGTCAAGTCAGCATTATTTTTGGCGCATAGACCTTTTTTTTTTGTCGTCAGGCCACATCCTCTTTTCATACGCCACGCCCCTTTTATCAAACTAGTTTTTGGGATGCCAGAAAACTGTCTAAAACCCTTTATAAATGTGGTGCAGCCAGTTTTATAGTGCAAATTAGAACAGAATTCTGTCGTGGACAGATTGATAAATCTCCCCCACTGCTGTCTTGACTATTTCTGTGTTTTGAAATGTGCTGCTGTAGGTGTGATTTTACAGTGTGGTCCCATGGTTACAAGTTAAAGGAAACCTACCATTTAATTTGATGCATTATAAACCAAACATACATTGAGAATGCTGTAGCTACACTGATCCAGAAACATATCTTGTTTTTTCAGCAAAACCACTCAGCACAGGGATTAAACAAGATATGATCCTGCATTAGTGCAGCTACAGCAGTCTCAAGGTATGTTTGCTTCATAATGCATAGAATCAAATGGTAGGTTTCCTTTAAGCCAGTGGAGGGTTAAAGGGGTATTCTCGTCTGGGCACTCACATTCAGTTACATTAATCTGCCATATATAAACATTTCTTCAATTAGATGTTATTTAAAAAAATGTTCCTGTGTGAAGATAATTTCTCATAAATGTAGCCATGTTGTCCCTTAGAAACGAGATAGCTTCTTCGGATACGGCCACCTCTGATGGATTGAGTGCACAAAGAAACAAAAGGTTATTGTATATAAAATGTCCGGGAGTTACTACATGTCGCACAGCCGTCCTGTGGTAATGATTGCTGGATCCTGGTGGTTTGGCAGGACTCTATAGCGCAAGTCTGGCCACCGCTGCCAGAGTGTAACGTGGTCGTATCCGGGGAAGCCATCTGGTTTCTAAGGGACAACATGACTATATTTATGAGAAATTATCTTCACATATGAACATTTTTTTTTATTAACATCCAATTGAAGAAATGTTTACATATGGCAAGTGAATTTAATTAAATGTGAATGCCCAGATGGGAATACCCCTTTAATACCAGCTTCCTTGACAATAGTAAAATATAGCAGCAGAAAAGGTTTAAAAATGCTGTCAATTTCAACCCATAATCCTATAACAGTGATGGCCAACCTATGACACGCGTGTCAGTGCTGACACGCATAGCCAGTTTCAGTGACACGCGGCCGCCGGAGAGTTAAGTTTCATCCCCGGCTCTTACACAGCCAGGTGCAGTAGCCGGGAGGCTGAGAGATTGTCCAGCACATTGTTATAAATAGATGATGTGGAAATCCCCATACACCCATGTACTGTAGTATGGCAGTACATGGTAGGATCAATCACACAACCTAGGATTAAAGTACCCTAGAAGTTAAATGATTATACATATTTGTTATTTAAACAATAAATATCACAAAATTATGTTTTTTTTCTCAAGGTGACACACCACCTGAGTTATGCTCGGTTTTTTGGCGAATTTTGACACGCCAAGCTCAAAAGGTTGTCCATCACTGTCCTATAGTGTTGATCCAGAGAAAGACAAAAAATAACCCTATCAATTGGCACATAATAGAAAAAAAACTGCCTTATCGACTCAGAATATAAAAAAATTGTTGTCCCAGCACAAGAATCTGGTTCCCACATCCTACGGCAGAGAGTCCTATAGTCTCACTGCTCTTACAGTAAAGAACCCCTGTCTATCACTATGTGGAAACTGTCCTTCAGCAGTCGGAGGGGATTTACGCTAATTTCTGTCATGGGTCTAAATGTAAAAAGATTGAGAAAGGTTTCTGTACTGCTCATCCAGATACGTTGTAATACGGTCACCCCGTAGTAATTTTTTATCTGAACTGAATAACCCCAAGTTATAAGCACTAATATGTCATTGTATTCTAATCCCCCTAAAAGGACATCTACTGTCAAATTCAAGCATGGATAAACCAGGGACACTTACTCATAGATCCAGGCACTGTGACTGTGGTAATCTTTCTATAGTTGCTATCCATGGCCTCCTCCCTTCTAAAATCAACTTTTTAAATTATGCTAAATAGCCTGAAGGACTCCTGGGGTGTTAACAGAGCCCCTCCATGCTTCCCGTTTCACATGATCACTGCCCCCTCTAACTGTGTACTTCAACTTTCTCTGCTGCAGTGAGATTACATCAGGCAGAGGGAGGGGGTAGTGCTTTAGGAGCAGAGGGTAAGACATTGTAACAGCCTGTGAAGCTGCAGCATGGAGGGGCTCTATTTAAACCTCCAGCAGCCTTTCAAACTCATTAGCATCATTGTAAAAGTTGATTTTAGAAGGAGGGAGGCCATGGACAACAAATATAAGAAGATTTCCATAGTCACGGCGCCAGGATCTATGAGTGATTTCCTTTAATAATCTTGGTTGCAATTCCTCATTCAGCTATGTCCTTTTTATGCACCAGTGCCCAAAATTGTACAGAATGCAAAAAAACTGAATGAGCAAAATATATAAAATGTTTTAAACACTTTTACATCTTGTATAAAAAAAGAACCATTACTCTGTATTGCATTGCAAAGGTTGATTTCCGGACTATAAGGCGCAGAAATAAGTCACATTCAACTTTTTTTTCCTGCAAATTTACCACAGAGGAACAAAATAGAAACCTCTAGTACTTGTGTGAACTGGACCTAAGTTCTAGACTATTTTAGCTATTTCTCTCAAAAACCCATGTGTGGTCTAAATAGAGATTTATATAAGAGCAAAGTCCTTACTTTCCATATGGTCTAGAGAAGTGGAGGGGTTAATGCCAGCTTGCATAATGGACTAGGGTAGTGAAGGGGTTAATGTCAGATTGTATAATGGTCTAGGGTAGTGAAGGAGTTAATGTCAGCTAGTATAATGGTCTAGAGTAGTGGAGGGGTTAATGCCTATTTATATAATGGTCTATGGTAGTGGAGGGGTTAATGTCAGCTTGTATAATGGTCTAGAGTAGTGAAGGAGTTAATGTCTGCTTGTATAATGATCTAGGGTAGTGGAGGGGTTACTGGCAGCTTGTATAATGGTCTAGAGTAGTGAAGGAGTTAATGTCTGCTTGTATAATGGTCTAGGGTAGTGGAGGGGTTAATGGCAGCTTGCATAATGGTCTAAGGTAGTGAAGGAGTTAATGTCAGCTTGTATAATGGTCTAGGGTAGTGGAGGGGTTACTGCCTATTTATATAATGGTCTATGGTAGTGAAGGAGTTAATGTCTGCTTGCATAATGGTCTAGGGTAGTGAAGGAGTTAATGTCAGCTAGTATAATGGTCTAGAGTAGTGAAGGAGTTAATGTGAGCTTGTATAATGGTCTAGAGTAGTGGAGGGGTTAATGTCAGCTTGTATAATGGTCTAGGGTAGAGAAGGGGTTAATGCTAGATTGTATAATGGTCTAGGGTAGTGGAGGGGTTAATGTCAGCTTGTATAATGGTCTAGGGTAGAGAAGGGGTTAATGCCAGATTGTATAATGGTCTAGGGTAGTAGAGGGGTTAACGCATATTTGTGTGATGGACTGGGATACTGACTGGGTTAATTTCTGCTCTCCTCATGTAATGGAAGGGTTAATGCTCTCTTTCTGAAGGTCCGGGGTAGTGGAGGATTTTCCAGGTGGTTTAGGGCAGTGAAGGGGTGGTCTCGTGTAATGGGGGTCTAGTGTTGGGGGTAGTTTCTGCCCCATCCCCGGGCGGGGCTCCTCCTGTGCCCTGTAGTGACGGTGCCGGCGCTATAAGCCGATTACTGCTCCCAGTGTGCAGCGCCCCCTGCCGGACGCCCGCCATCTCCTGTGCGCACAGGAGGCGCAGCTCCCGGAGCCGAGCGCTGGATCTGGGTGGAGGGAGGAAAGTTTGGGAGTGGGACCCTGCGCCTCTCTACACGTGGGATGACAGGGAGCTCCGGATGTGAGCAGAAGATTTGTGACAGAGCAGGATCTGGTGAGAGAGCGGAGGAGAAGGCAGAGCCTCTGTACATGTGTGATCTGCGCTAAGCACCTGCTGATCCTTACACTGGCACCATGAGCAGTGCCATCCTGCCAGGAGCAAAGGGCACCAGAGACCTGCACTCATCCTGACCCCGGGACCTACCCCAGGAGATGCCACAGCCCACATAGGAATTGCACCTGTCATGTTTGGTTCTGTATGTAAGAGCACTCATTCATTCACCCAGTGATCCTGGCACAGGCTATAACATTCATTATCCTGAGTGCATACTCATTGCTGATACCCCCTGGCATCCTGCTTCAAGGGTCATTGTGCCACGGTGCGCCCTGTGTCCTTGCCCTGGGAGAGCTCCTGGGGGGAGTATGCCCTGAAGGTCAGGATCATGCAGAAAAGCGTCCGCTGCAACGAGGGACATGCTTTGTACCTTGCCCTGGTGGCCCGTAAGGAGGGCACCAAAAGGGGCATTCTCAGCAAAAAGGGGACCGAAACCAGCAGGTGGCATGAAAAGTGGTTCGCTCTATTCCAAAATGTCCTGTTCTATTTCGAGACAGAGCAAAGTGGGAGACCCTCCGGGATGTACATGTTGGAAGGATGCAGCTGTGAAAGGGTCCCGCCACCCATAGTCGCCAGTGGGGGCAAAGAGACCATGGAGAAACAGGTAAATACCAAGGGGGGTCTTGGTATTTTCTTCTAGGTTATAAAAAGTTCTACAGACTGTGAAATTGCTATTGCAGTGTTCTTTTAACCCTTTCCTTTCTAGTGCTTGAGCTATATAAGATCTTGGATCACCACCAAAAATATTAATTGTGCCGCTTTTACAATTTTAAATTTGCTAATATTTCACCACGTTCTTACCTGCAAATGACAGAGAACCAACAATTCAATGAACACATTCCTGAGCTCCTGAGAAATTTGCCCGTAGACAACAATCTATCATGCATGTAATATGAGAGGGGGCTATCCTGGAGGGGACCTTGGTAGATGCTGACGTTTGAGAATTATGTAGATTTTAATATTATTTTGTTTACATGATTGTAGAATATGATGATGGGCTGCGCTCTGATTGCTTATTATGAAGGAATCTAAACCTGTCAATTTCGGATCTGACTTAGATGTAAGAGAAATTTGCTTCTATAGAATTCAGTTACTAAACTCACCTGTAACTTATAAAATAAGTAGATTATGGTGGATTTGATATCTAATATCTTTACCTTATGATTCTATTCTTCATTAAATGCCAGTTTGTGGCCATTCTAGAACACCCTTCTAGTAAACGTCTGCCCTTATGGGGTCCAAAACTTCTAATGATACATTGCAGTGTGTCGGACTTTGGTACAAACCATCCACCAGACTGTGTGTCTGTACGGTTAAATATTTTAAGAATATGTACGTTTTCCTGGGCACCGATCCGTACAGTCACTACATGTCCTGTAGAACTCTTTTACCTGTTTTCTCTATGGGAAAGATTTGGGAAAGAATTTCCAGTGAGGCTAAAACAGGTCAGTAACCCTTTCCTGATCGGTGGTGGAAAAGACTGCTCGCCCAAATAATGTATTATACTAAAAGAGCTGATATAAGCTTCATTCAGAGCTTTTATGCCTAATATTGGAACCTTTTGGAATATTTTTCAGTTTTTTCCAAGGCAGATTTGCCTCATTCTGGCATCCATTGATCATGTAATCCTCAAACTATAGTCTTGATTGGCTGCAAGGTCCGTTAAAATAACATTGATCCATTGTAAAGTATTGCGTTTGGTGTAGCCGCGTGCCACCTGTCTAAAAAAACGTACGGTACACGGCTGATTTCCACTGTCCTGGGCACCTTTAGGATGTTTTGTGGTATACACATGCGGCAGTTTAGTTGCAGAAATTTTTGTTCTGTATATCTAAAAAGAGTTGTTGGTGTAGTGTACACGTGGTTTCTGCAGGCTCCATTCAGGTGAATAGGACAGTGACAGATGAATGGGACAGGAGTCTGCGTCATATTGTGTGAATGAGCTATAAACCCAATCCTTGCAGTGAAACGCCTGGTGTCTGCAGTGAAATCTCTCATCTGCCTGTTCTCTTCTAAAATCTAGGATATTCCACCTTCGCTACATGTAATAATTTATTTTAGGTTTAGTTTAGTTCAGTGCAAGCCCCTTGGGATGTGTACGCTTCCTTACCTCTCCTCACTGTCGATCATGTGTGTCGCCAGATGTCAGATTTTTAAAATCTGTGAATTGTGTGATACTCTATCATGCCATGTCTATCCTCACTATGCGGCCACCTAAAAGTTATTTGTTACAGTATTGCATTAATACAGGCAGTCCCAGAGTTAGGGCTCATTCACATTCATACTGACCCATTGATTCTTATGGGTCTGCTCATCTATTTTTTTTTTTTTTTCACGGGTGTGAGGACAGTGAGAAAAAAATTGCAGCATGCACTATTTTTTCTCAGATGCAGACCACGGACCTCCATAGAAGTCAATGCAGCTGCAAAAAACAAAAAACAGATGAGCACATGGATGGCATCTGTATGTGGTTCCTCTTTTCTCAAATGTTGCTAGGCAACCAATTGGGCAGTGGGCAGGGCAAATAGTTGATCAGAAACCCACCTGGGGTTTTTTTGTTTGTTTTCTTTTTGCGGATTTGAAAAAAAACAGATGCTGACATCATACATCTGCATTTTTTATGGATGCACAATGGACATGCTCTTTTGAATGAGCCCTTAAAAGAAATCAAAATGAGGCATGATAAACCAGGGGCACTGTGACTGTGGTAATCTTCTTATACTAGGCCTCCTTCCTTCTAAAATCACCTTTTAAAATTATGCTAATGATTCCAAAGGGCTCTGGGGATGTTACCAGAGCCCCTCCATGCTGCTGCTTCACACACTGTTACACTGTCTCATCTTCCTCCCACCCACTTCCTGCTGTAATATCACTGCAGCAGAGGAAGATTTGGCACACGGTGGGAGGAGAATTGCTCCTTGCACAGTGTAACACTTACACATGACACCTAGTTACAGATGACCTCTTCATGCTATGACAATGGCCAATTGTAAGATTTATGTAAGATGTCCGCAATGAAGCTTTATTATTTATCCTTGTTCGCATGACAGCACAAAATATAGAAAATCCAATTGTCACCGGGATGAAAAAACATTTACCTGCCCTTACACTTTCATGAAATACCTGTTCCTACTTGCATATAATTTTAAAACTAATAGAAATCTATAGAACTTATCTTGTACGTAATCGGGGATGACTGCCTGTATTGTTTCTCGAGATTTTGAAGTTATCCAAATTTGGTCTAAGTTGGGGTACATGCAGACGGCGTCTATATATTGCCATATACGTCCCCAAAGACAGCAATGGCGGCCCAGTGGCATGTCTGACACTGTTCCGCGCCGCACACGGGGAAAAGATGGAGCATGAAGGGGTCACCCCTCCTCCTCTCCAGTGCACAGCGTTATGCCCAACCACCCGGCAGTATACGGCTGTGTGAATGTACCTTTAAAAGAGGACCTGTCACCCTGAAAAAGTGCACTAGGAGATGCTTAGTAAAGTAAGCAGCCCCTAGTGCAAAAACAGACGCAGCAATGTTATACTGTAAACACTATCGGAACCCTCCGATAACGCTAACAAATTAGTACTGCGCTGTACAGTACTAACTCCGGACTGCTCTCAAAGCAGTCCGGCATATTCATGAGGCGGCGGTCCGAGACGCTGCCGTATCCCCGGACTGCCCCACTTGCTCCATATGGCAGCTGTAACTGCCCCAAAACCTGCCCTAAAACCTGTCCCCTTATGAATACACCGGAGTGCTTTGAGAGCGGTACGGCGTTTCTAGTGTACAGCGTGGCAAAGTTAGAGTTATCGGAGGGTTCCGATAACGCTAGCAGTGTAACATTGCTGCATCTGTTTCAGCTCTGGATGCTGCTTACTTTAGTAAGCGGCTCCTAGTGCACTTTTTCAGGGTGACAAGTCCTCTTTAAAGATAGACTCTCCCGTACTGTATGTCCTGTAATTTGCTTTATACTGTGACAGGGCTGCAGTCATAGGTTTATTTTTGCTGGAAAAGCTTCAGAACATATTTATTTTTACAGTAATACTTGCAGCTTTGATCTCTCATATATTTCTGAAAATGTCTTGATATCACAATGTTATTATGCAGCCAAAAATATCTTTCCCCATTTAACAAGCAAAGTGTATGACTATTAAATATCCTGTATATCTATTTGTATGTCGTTTTAGCTTAAAGGAAATCAACCATCAAATTCAAGTATGATAAACCAGGGACATTACTCATAGATCCAGACACTGTGACTGTGCTAATCTTCTTAGTTTTGTTATCCATGTCCTTTTTATTCTTTTTATTCATTATTTGCTACTTTTTTTGCACCATTAAAATTGTATTGAATACTTAAAGGGGCATTCCCTACTTATATGTCAGATACCTGAGATTCCAGGGTGCTGTAAGTCAGGACCACTGCCCCATGCCTGCTACTTACTGTAACTAATGGGGTGGCAGGTGCGCATATGTGGTCGGAATGGCACTGCCAGCCTCTGTACATAAACCGTATGCTGTCGCGGGTGTACGGGAGTGCCAAAGGACGTAAGTATAAGATGTTTTTAAAGCAATATATGACTATTTTCAAAATTCCGGACAACCCATTTAAAGGGCCTCTGCCACCATATTTTAGTCCATCAACTCACTCCCCATCTGTGCATTCAGCTTGTGTATGAAATGTCCTTTATAGAACTGCCTCTTTTATCAGAAATCTTCCCTGCTCACCTATAAAAACTCCTTTCTAATCTCATATACAGGCGGTCCCCTACTTAAGAACACCCAACTTACAGACGACCCCTAGTTACCTCTGGATGTTGGTAATTTACTGTAATTTAGCCTGGGGCTACAATAAACAGCTGTAACAGTTATCACAGGTGTCTGTAATTAAGCCAAAAGAAATTTTGGCTGGAGCTACAATTATAAAATATACAGTTTCGACTTACATACAAATTCAACTTAAGAACAAAACTACAGAACCTATCTTGTAAGTAACCCGGGGACTGCCTGTACAAATGAGTTGAGAAGACTATTTTTTTCCCCCCAGTTGAGTCATTTTTAGAGGCCACAAGGGGACTGTCGCTTCAGATTCCCCTCTTTTTGATGCTTTTGGCTGCATATTAAAGATATGAATCGTATTTGCGCAAAATGCCTTGCACCACAGTTAAGGCTTTTAGACTGTCTTTTTGACAGTTTCCTGAATTGTCTGATTAGGGGGCGTGACATCTGTGTGATGGACGTGGCCTCGCGAGAAAGGGGCATAGCTTGCTGCAAAAATGTTGGCGCACAGTTTACACCAACTTAAAGTAGGTCTAAAGTAGGAACCGACAGTCTTATACTGCACCAGAATTCATCATCACTGTGATAAATCTGGCGCAGAAAAAGACTAGTGTTTTCCAGCTAGAAACTGACTGAACCTGAGACACAATGTTAAATCCCCCCAATAGCTCTATGGGAATCCGTATTGCAGAAAACAAGCAGAATTTATAGTCATCAGGAGTCATACTAAACATTTACTCCAATTGTTGAGCAGTTTTGTCTCCTCTGGTCAGAGAATGTATAATTCAGAGGGATGTGTAGAAGCGCAGAACTTTTGGATAAGAGCATTTGCTTAGTTCAATTATTCATGTTTCACCGAGTTCTGAATTACACTGTAAAATCTGGTTTGTTTTTAACTAAGAACAGCAGGATATAAAGACAAGACTTTGGATCTACCTGGAGAATATCATTTAGTAATCCCAGCAGTAATGAGAAGGGGCATGACCAGCTGCTGCCCCCGCTTTCAATGCCAACTGTTGAGGCCACAGGTCAGCTGAGGTTACCAGTTAGTGTAAAGATTAGGGAGGTGAATCTCTAGGATAAGATTCCATTCTGTGCCGTCTCTGTGTCGTTTCCTTATTTGTCCAAATCCTCTATTTTCCCTGAGGTTTCAGTCACTTCATAAACAGAAATGTCTTCTTGGAAGATGGCAAATTTTCAAGACTTGAGAAAGTTGAGGCCACTGTCATGTATTATCCACATCTTTCCAGCACCTGAGGCCAGAATGCCTTATATTGTCACATAGATTGTGATATTGTGAATAGAACATACTGTATAAATAAAGACATGTACTAAAATGTTTAACATGAAATTGATGTGTTTGATTTACGTGATATCTCACCTGCGGTTAGTAAGGTATGGAACCAGAGGAGCTGAGTCTACAATCTGTACACAGCATGTTATAGAGCAGGAGGATCTGTGTCAGTAGGACACTACAGTTGAAACCAGATGTTTACATTTACCATATAAAAAGACACACATGCACATTTTTCTTAATATCTGACATAAAATCAGAATAAACCGTTGCCAAAAGAATAATGAAAGAGAGATTTTTTTAAAGATATTTTTATGACTTTCTGCCGACGTTTACATACACTGAGATTACTATGCTTTTAAACAAATTGAAATAGCCCATATTTTTAGAAGCTTCTGATAGGTTTATTGGCAATATCTGAGTTAATTAGAGACAAACTTATGGATGTATTTGAAGACATACCTGAAATACACTGCTTCTTTGTGTAACAGCATGGGAAAGTCTAAAGAAATCAGCCAAGATATCAGGAAGAGAATTGTGGACTTGCACAAGTCAGGTTCATCCTCCTGTGCTATTTTCAGAAACCTGAACATGTCTCGTTCATCTGTACAAACAATTATACACAAGTACAAACAAGTAAGTGCTCAGGACAGCGACGGGTTCTGTGTCCTAGAGATGAACGTGCTCCGTAGAGATCAATTAGGCCTGATAACCGAACCCCACGCCTATCATTTAACAGCCTCTGCATATCAGAACACATACAATTGATAGAGCCAGAAGCAGAAGTATAATTTACGCTGGTTATGTTGAAGAACGACATCTCTACTTGTTCTGTTCCCTCGACACGGCTACTGGATGGAGACCTCTGCTTCCAACTTCTGAATGGCGCGGACAACTAATGTCAAACCCCACTGAAAACGCTGATAAACTATCCTACAGATAACAATACATCCTTACAGGACAGTATATTTGTCCTGGAGGACATGATGATAATTGGGTATTCCGGGATAAGCGTGACTACTGCTCATATGACATAATATGGCTAATATGACATGTGATGTAGATTTGTAGTACAACCCCAGACAGTCTGTCTGATACTAGTTAGTATATATGTGAGCATCTATCTTGGCTATGGTAATAAGCAAAAATAAAAAAATCAATATAACTACATAAAGCCGGAAATGAGAGATGAGAAGACGATTATTCTCTGTTCTCAGAGATGCAGCGACTTTGCATGAAGAGGTTAACGCCATGTCAGTATATGTCTTTGTATCGCTCTTTGAGGATCAGCACAATATCCTCTTTATCCCTGACTTGAAGCCAAAGAAAAATTTGAGCTGTGTGAAGAACTGGAAACTTATTTTGGGCTTCACTTTGTGGTTTACCATAGAGATATTCTTGCACATTTCTCAGGTAGTGGCGACGGGGAAGGTTGAGTTAAAGGGAACATTCTGTTTTTTCAGTAAACATGAGGCAGTTTTATAGAGTTTTACAAATAGAACTTATAAAGTAACGATTCTTCATTGGGCAACACAATGCCACCACAACTATTACCCACTTACGGTAGTCTGCAGTCCTGTGATTCCCAGTGGTCTTAGTAGAGTGGAGGGTATAGCATGCCCAGTATGTACGTATAAACCTCCTATATGGGTTATTCTTGCAGAGTATTCTGTGCAACCAACATGTACTGATGCTAAACGCATGTAGCAAATACTTTGGGTTTTCTGGAACGGTGGTTTAGTCTCACAAATCATGCTTTTATTTTTTGGAGTCAAAATCTGAATGCAATCCTAATACAGACAAGGGGTTACAATACTGACACAAAAGTATAAATCTATTCAAGAGGAGGCTGTCAATCGGCTGTGTGTGGGCAAACTTTATCCTTTAGAAAAGCACCAAGGAGAACCCCATGAGAGGCAACACGTGTGGCGAGCAGATGACCTGCATATATATCGCTGTGCTATTGGTGTCCCTCTTATCTCTATTACTTGTGACTGACAAAGGCAGAATTAAAGCTCTCACCATGAGGCCTTCATACTGGAAACCAACCAACGTTCGCAAAACACGACATGGCCTTCATTCTGCAGTAGTTATGGTGTCTTGTTCATAAAACCAACTAAAGTAAAGGAAAACGGAACATTGGGGCAGATTTACTTACCCGGTCCATTCGCAATCCAGCGGCGCGTTCTCTGCGCTGGATTCGGGTCCGGACGGGATTCATTACGGTAGTTCCTCCGCTGTCCACCAGGTGGCGCTGCTGCACTGAAAAGCATCGGAACGCGCTAAAGTTCACCGAGCCGGGCTGAGTGAAGGTAAGTGCAAGCTCTGCAACGGATTTTTTTTTTTAAATGCAGCGGTTTTTCCAAATCCGTCGGGTTTTTGTTCAGCCACGCCCCCGATTTCCATCGCGTGCATGCCAGCGCTGATGCGCCACAATCCGATTGCGTGCGCCAAAATCCCGGGGCAATTCAGGGGAAATTGGCGCAAATTGGAAATATTCGGGTAACACGTCGGGAAAACGCTAATCGGGCCCTTAGTAAATGACCCCAATTATCTTCAAAATAGAAAACATATTGAGCGTAAAATTTCTTCTGGAAATGGTTTGGCCAGAGACACAAATGAGGAATTAAGGTGCCACCTGTGTCTGGATGGTGAACAGCCTAATTCTGGGAGCTAGTTGTCGATGAATCAAACAATCTTCTCCATTGTTCATCTGTCTAGAGCTCATTCAATGTACATGTGTGCCCTCGCATAACCACCGCTACCTACACCTAGGTCAGAAGGGCCTAGATGACGGCCAAGTTGACAATACAAGCAGCCTGCTTCTCCCATGTCAGTCCAATGATTGGCCCTCTCTCAAAGTTTGTTGTCTTGGCAAAATGTGTTCACCAAAGAGGCATGTCTGGCAGTCAACAATCTGTAACCAAGAGGTGCTGTACCCAAAAATAGTGTCTGGGGGCCTTTTTATATGGCAGCAATGGAAACAGTTTTACTTTTTCTTCTGGAAAGACCCAGTGTCCAAGTAGAACCAGAACTGTATTCATATACGTATTTTCCTGAGACAGTGCAGGCTACACTAGTGTTATGTATAGAGAATACCTGTTCAATTTGTTTCTTGTAACAGGTATATTTTGTAAGAATAAATCCAAACAAAAAATTTTTTTACATCCCTGTGACAATGGGATTTTCCTAATTTTGTGCTGTCATGGGAACAAGCATTAACTATAAAGCTTCACCACAGTCCTTTTCATAAATCTTATGTTGAGGCTAAAGTTCAATAAATTACCAGCATCGAGCTTCACCAGAGGTCACAGTGGGCAGAGAGGTCTGTCTGTAAGTCAGGGACTGCCTGCATGCCCAATTTTATCACAAATTCATCCAAATTGATATGAAATGGGTTGATGCTGCTTTTCCTTATTAAACAATATCACTTGTAGTTTCTATGTAGTATTGACATGTGACCTATGAATACAGTCTTAGGCTGCATTCAGAAGAATGTGTGCCTGCCGTACTGTAGCATGGCAGGCACACATGAGAGGGGGCGGCGCCTTATTACAGGGAAGATAGGACATGTCCCATCTTTTCCCCAGGTACGGAATGGTCCACGTACAGCATCGTACCGCTCTGCATGTCCCCGTGCGCCCACTGACGGCTAATGGGGGACGTATATATATATATATATAACGACCGTATATACCTCCCCCAACGACCGTGTGAATGTATCTTTAAACTATCCAGAACTCTTTATAAGTGTAATAAGCAATGTATTGATCTCTAGTAAGTCTTCAGGGCCATAGAGGACTCAGCTCTTCTCTGGAACAGATCAGAAAAAAAAGGGGTAAGAGCCGCCAGCATTTCTGCCACTTACTTTTAGTGATTAATGGAGCTCTCCACACTTGGACCTTGTTCCTCTCATGAAAATATGTACATGTCCCATGTAAAAGTTGTGCAAAGTTGGTAGCTACCCCTTTATTGTCTCTGCTATCTAAAAAGCATGCATGTTTGTCACTTTGAGGACGGTATATGAATACATGAAGTATTTTGTTTGTACATAATGCTTTTGATGAAATAGGATTACTAGATATTGTAGGCTTTCAAATAAAACGGTTTAGTGAGTCTTGTAGATATGAAGTATGTCCATGACCTAAAGTGCATAATAGTCTAACTTTATCTTCCTCCTAAGTGGAGCTGATGGTCAGTAGAGCAGTGGATATTACAGGCAATAGTACAATCCAGAGTATCTACAGGTTAGAAACTAGTGCATTGGATGAACACAGAGCAGAAGCTGATTAAACGTCTTTCTTGGCATCCATTATGAGCGCTGCTTGAATCCCTGCCAACAATCTGTCACAAGCTGGGGATTAGCATAGTCCACGGGAATAGGGTTAGAATCCTCTGGTCTTAGAGCGAGGGCACAGGCAGGGATGAGCAACAAACACTAACTAGGGCACAGTCTGTGGGGCATGTTTACTGCGTCTCTGCACTTCCAGATCTGGATTCGGTCGTCTGCTGGCATAGTTCCTAAACACCAAAACCCCAGACTAGTGTCACATTCAGACATTCTCTGATCTTCTGTGCTGATTTATTATTTATCCTGAATATAAAGACAACGGGGAGTATTTATCATTTGTGTTATTCTGTCCGGTGCTATTTATCAAAAAGTCTCACGTTTATTTTATCGAAAGTGACCCCCCACCCCTCAAATTATTGCTTTACTTGGAGAATAATGTTAGTTTGATGTTTGTTTATTCTAAAACTATATGACTATTAAATTTGGATATTTGTTCTACGTGGTTTTTCATCTCTCTGCAAGCTATTGTGTTTCAGTGGCAATCAAAAATTGATGCAATGTATGTAAATTATACTTAACATAGTAGTCGGTGTGATGCAGAGAGAAGAGGATTTGTATAGTAGGGGAGACCAATGCTTAGAGGGAACCTGTCAGTAGATGTTGACCTAGAAAACCACTACCAGTATGTTGTCAAGCAGCACAACACCTTCTACATCATGTTTCTTTCATGTCCAAGTGTGGTGGCATCTTCCAGAAAATCAGCTGTGAAGTGGGAAATTGGTTATATACTCATGGAGTTGGAGAGTTGAGCACTGAAGTCAAGCTCTCCCAACCCCAACCCCCCTTCTCTCTCTGCTGTGATTGACACCATGCACAAAACTTCTGGAGACCTGATACTTATGTTCCTAAATGCCGGAAAGTCAGATTCAGCAGAGAGAGCTTGACTTCTGTGCTAAACTGAGTCGTGAAAGAAACATGATCCGGAAGTTGTTGAGCTACTTAACAACATACTGGTAGTGGTTTATTAAGTCATTTTCCTGCTGACAGGCTCCCTTTAAAGGAGTTCTACTAAAGGACATCTACCACCAGATTGCCAATGGTAGACTGACCTCTTATGCATGCTTGTTACCTCTAGGACAGTGATGGTGAACCTTCTAGAGACCGAGTGCCCAAATTACAACCCAAAACCCACTTATTTAAAGCAAAGTGCCAACATTGCAATTTAAACAGTGGCTTATGGCTCCCTGTACTGCTAACAGCTTCCAACAGTATCTTCATTTTTAGGACACCAATAGCATTTAAAGATAGAGGGGAATCATTGTAGCATCCCTGCAGTCCTTCTGGCAAACTATATGATGAGGTAATGTCCTGAGAGCCCACAAAAAGGGCTATGGGTGCCAACTTTTGGCACCCATGCCATAGGTTCGCCATCACTGCTCTAGCGGATGATAGCATCGTTGGCAGCTAATTTCAGGCTCCTAGGTTCCAGAGAAAACAACTTTATAAAATTATGTAAATGAGCCTGAGGCACTCAGGCTCATGTCACCCGAGTGCCTCATGGCTCCACCGTTCTCTAATTATGCACACCCCCTGCCTGCTCAATATTCACTCCACCGCCCCGCCCCACTGCGCTGAGACAGCCAGTAACGTCAGATGGCTGTCTGGAAATATCGTGAGAACTTGTGCCTTTCGCAGCCGCAACAGTATCCTGTAGGCTGTTCAAGGGGTAAGTTCTTGCGCATGTGCAATGGCAGCATAGAAAAATGCAACTGGGTGCAGATATGTGCTCTAGTACTCTGAACTTTTTCCCTGAAATTACAAATTGCTGGGAAATAGAAAAGTTATGTCTGGAAAACTTATAAATTGCTCCAAGCGATGCTGTATTTATTTGTGTGGTGGTTTGGAAGCTAGAAGACTCCCTTTAACACTTTAGTAGTTAAATGAATCTATCCCAAGGAGCTCCTCTCTACTTTATATGGGCATTGCAAAACACATATACCTTTAAATAGTCCCAAAGCACGCCTGGAATAAACTTTAGCCCGAACGTTCATGTCAGAGAGCATTAAGCGGTCTTTTCTGTCTCCGTTCACCTTATAAGCTGTCCTTATGTTCCTGGGACATGATATTATAAATGGTTATAAGTGTTAATAGCTTAAATAAACTTGAATCTTATCATGGTAACAAAACTTTCTTCAACTTTATAGCAAATCTTCTATTCCAGGACAAAGAAGCTTAGACTGGAGATATTTATAGCCTGGCATCCTCTTAAAGGCTGTTTTATTTAGCTTTGAAAACCCATTTGATTACATTGAATTCATTCAAGTGACTTGTAGCGTCTCATAAAACGAAGCATATATGGCCGTTACACGACTTTAGTAAGAGTTACGATTGTGAGTCACGGTTTTATAGATTGGAAATAAAATCCAGGAATTGACACACAAGGTTATGGCAAAGTTTCTTTAGTCTGGAACCAGCAGTACCATATTTTTCGGACTATAAGGTGCACAAACAATCCTCTTGATTTTCTCAGAAATCAAAGGTGCGCCTTATATATGAACCGTACTTACAGACAACAGCTGCCTTGAACTGTGCAAAGGTCTGCCACCTGCTGGTCATTCATCCTTACTATCAGATGCGTCTTATAATCAGGTGCGCCTTATATGTGAACCTAGACATTTTAGCAGGCATTTATTGATGGTGCGCCTTATAATCCGGTGCGCCTTATAGGCAGAAAATAGATTCCAGTGGTGGGTTTTCAAGGCTGGCGCATGCCAACTCTTGGCCAAGTGAGTTTGGGTGGTGTGGAGTAGTCCGTGCCGCACTGGCACATTATATATAGCCTGCAGTAGTTAATGACATAGAGTTATCCTCTTGTACAGTCATGCATACACATGCTTTTGGGACTCCTCCGCCTCTTTATCGAAAGACTATAGAGCAGACTTGCTAATCTTGTCTAAAATTACAATAGAGACCACTGCTAATGATAAATCTACAATATTAGACTGTACAGTGATAATTGGCAACATCTATTATTTGGAAAAGTTTATGACAAAAAAATAAATAAAAATATAGTTTCTCCCTGCTAAGCTTGACTTCCTTCTACTTTGGCCCTCACCCTCATTAGTCAAGGTGTAGAAGGCATCCCAAACCATTAAGCCTAGGTTCACATCACATTTTTGCGGTACACAACAAGGCCTTTAGAGTCTTTCATCCCTACCCGACCTCCGCATATATATGTATGTCGTGCATACATTGGCATCAGCCAATCACTGGCTTTCAGGTGGAGGGAAGGAACGCGGCAACATTTGTATGCAGTGGAATACGTCTAAGCCCTCCGTTGTAAGGCGGATCCAGGTATCATCCTGATTAATCCTTAAAACGGAGGAGACAAACCAGATCTGAATGAAGCCCTCCAATGTTGTGTAGGTATACCTTTCTGTACAAAAATTTTGTGTATAGCTCTGTATTTCTGCACGTTTTTATATATATTGCTGGCTTTGTATATACACATCTGCATGGCCATGAGAGCTGCTCGTCCTTTGATTCACTTAGTGTAGTCATCACGCTGCCGTCTGAGAAGTCATTCAAGAAAATTGTATGAGATAAACCGTTGCCATAGTGACACAACGCTTGCAGACCTCCGTTTTATTACACATACAGTGGCCACGGCACATAATAGGATTGTTTTTTTATTATTGATTTTCCATGAGGTGATTAAAAGAACCAATCACTGGCTGTTCCGCAAAAAGAGTACTAAAAAAAGAGTACTGTGGTATGGCAAGTTAAAACAAAAATTAGATTGCAACCATCTAAGAACCAAACCATCAGCTCATTGCTCTGCTATACATTCACTTTAAGGAACATTTCTTGGTAATTAACATAAAAGTTCTTGCTTACATCAACCTTGTGCTTAAAGGGGTATTCCAACAAAGACAAGATTCTTAAATGTACTCAGTATAACAAAATAACACATTCTCTAATTAACTGTTATTAACAAAAATACAGCATTTCACAGATATAATTCCAACCTGTCTCTATCAATTCTGGTGTACACAGTTTTGGTTGAGATACAACTGTAAATCTTCTGACTATAGTCAGATTCTTCTCATGAATAACTTCTCCTGTCTGCACACTGCAGTGCTCTCTGCCTACTGACCCTCCTCCCTGCATTACAAGAACAGCTCAGACACAGGCACTTCCTGTCAGAAAGCATCAGTGTGCAGAGACTTAATCTACAAGCTACAGACAGATAATGTCTTTGTCAGGACTCGGGATGAGTGGATCCCATGGACCACCACGGGAGGTGGTACTAACCGACACCCAGGACCGTAATCTAAGTGGCACCTAGTCTTCACTATAGCTCGCCGCAAAGCAGGATGGTCTTGCTGCAGCAGGATACCACCAGGTCGTTCCACGTGTGCGACTAGCCCGCAGTGGCAGCCAAAGTCGAGGTACCTTAGCAGGAGTCTCATGGTCAGATTCAGGCACAGAATCAGGGCAGGCGGCAGAGATGGAAGGTCAAGTCCAATCCGAGGTCAGCAATGGGAGGTCCAGGCAGATGGGAACAGGAACACAGGCACACGGGACACAGGAACGCAGGGACATGGGAACACAGTAGCAGGAACATGCGGAAACACAGGAACTCAGGAGCAGGAACATGCGGGAACTTTGGAGCAGAAACACACCGGAACGCAGGAATATCACTGGGGAGCTTTCTCTAAGGCACAGGCACAAAGATCTGGCAGTGTGTGATGGGAGAGGCAGGTTTTAATAGCCTTCTGGAAAATGCCCAGCGCCAATTAATGGTGCGCTGGCCCTTTAAATTTCCTGAAGCCGGCATGCGCGCGCCATAGGAGACGGGGACACGCGAGCATACAGAGCAAGACGGGAATCAGAAGTGGGCACAGGTAACACGTGCCAGCGGGGACCATCGCTGAGTGATAGGAGCTAAACCAGTAATAAAACTGAGTAAAATTGTAAAGTAAGGGGTTAAAAAGATCTTTATTGTGTAAACATCACTAGGGGGTTAAAATTCAAGAACTTTCTTTCATGAGCCTATCTGTCATGATATACCAGTTAAGGATATTTTATCCTAGAGATGAATTGTGTTGTTTTTGCATATCTAACTATCCATCAATCAATATGAATAAATGGACATCTCTGTGACAATTGCTACACTTATTGGACAACGTCACCCCCAACTGCTAACACCCAGTTGTCAACGTGATCTTACATTTCTAGGTGCAATAAAAGTAGCATTAGAAAAGTTAAAGTAGAGAAAGGTGTTTCCAGAATTATTTCATGAATAATATTTTCATGAGATTTACTTTAATAGGCATGGTATACCTGACTTTTAAGGAGAAGGGCAGTCACTCTCGAGCTACTCTGAGGCCGCACCTAGCGGCCATTCGTTGTAATTGCAGACTTGGCTCCCATTGACGTAAAAAGGAACTGAGTTAAAACACACACAGGTACTGGAGTTGCAACACAAACGAACGCTCCAACTGGCAAAGTTAAGAGAATTAACGGTAGCTAGGCATGAAATTAAATCTATCCTAGAAGCCAAGCAACAAAGGATCCGCCAATTGTGCTCATGCTCATTTTACGAGTGGAGTAACAAACCAGACTCCTAGCTAGAGCCCTCAAAGACAAAAGGGCATCAACGTATATTTCAGCAATCAAAAACTCTGAAGGCACACAGGTCCATACAACAGAAGACATTGCAGAAGCCTTCACTTCCTATTATCAGTCTCTCTATAACCTACCTCCACCTTCAACCACATTCTCAGCCCCAGTTCCCACACAATCACTACCCGAATATATTAAGGCAACTGCACTCCCGACACTGTCCCCTACGGATAGCTCTAGAGGCCCCCTTTACTACAGAAGAGCTGGCACATGTCATTAAACACCTCCCCTCAGGCAAAAGCCCAGCCCCGGATGGATATACGGACCCGTTTTATAAAGTGTTACAAGACACCATTGCACCATGCCAAACTTATTGCGAATCGTCTGGCACCGCTCCTGGGATCCCTAGTCCTAGACCAGGTTGGATTTATCCCCTCTAGGGAAGCTAGGGATAACACACTAAAAACCTTTTCCCACGCGGAGAAGGCTTTTGACCGGGTGGACTGGGGATTCCTCGAGGCCACTCTGTCGCAACTGGGTCTGGGCCCTTCAATGCTAACTCGTATCAAGGCTCTGTACGACCACCCGCAGGCCCAAGTCAGGGTAAATGGCACCTTATCCCCACAATTCACCATCAACAATGGGACAAGGCAGGGATGCCCGCTCTCCCCTCTCCTCAATGCACTAGTCATAGAACATCTTCTTATCGCAATCTGGTCTAACCCGGGTATAGAGGGTATCCGAGTCGGGGGCAGACAACACAAGTGTTCGGCGTTTCCTCCATCCCCCACATTATGACCACACTCTCAACCTTCGGACATTTTAGCAACCATAAAATAAACATGTCAAAATCAGTAGCAATGAGTATAGGCTACAACCAGCCCTTGTAAAATCAATCAGAGACCATTTTCGACTTAGCGACCTAACAGACAGAAGCCATTACCTGCCTGGGCACAGCGATCCCTGCGGATTTTGATCATATGTTCCCCCTTAATTATGGCAAATTCCTTCGTACTCTCCAAGTAGATCTCTCCAAATGGAAATCCCCAAAAAATGTCTTGGATAGGTAGACTAAATTGTCTAAAGATGACTGTCCTCCCTCGGTTGCTATTTCTCTACCAAACTATCCCTCTGACACTCAAGTCCTCTTTCTTCAATAATTTATCTAGTATTCTGAGTCCTTTCCTATGGTCTTCCTCCCCCCCGAGAATAGCGAAAAACACGCTTTTCCGTCGGAAGTTGCAGGGTTGCCTTGGCCTTCCCGACTGTAAGGGATACTATTATCCCATAGTCTATGCTCGTATACTAGACATGTACCACCACAAGAAAGAGAAACTATGGATCAGAATAGAAACAGCCCAAACACCCACTCCACCTCAATCCCTCCCTTGGATAAACACCTACACTACCCACGAGCACCACCTCGCGAAAATGCCGTACGTCACGGAACAGATCTTAAGAACCCTTAACAAAGCTCCCAAGGACTATCGTCTCTTTGACTGCAATGGTCCTCTCACACCGGTCACTGACAATCCGGAGTTCCCCCTCAGGGGAGTCTACTGCTTTTCTTGAACCCTTAAGGTCAGACAACCCACTTCTCTTTAAAAACATACTGAAAGACACAGGTATCTCCCCCTTAGAAGATCTACTCTCACAACAACAACTAACCAGTCGCTCCAAATGGGAATACACCCAATTGAAACACTATTAAATCCAGTATGCAACTTCATAGAGAGGGAACCCCCTTTGAACAGATGTGCATAGCTCCAGCCCCCACCCTTAGACCAATCTCCGCAATATATGCACTATACTTGAACAAAAGGGCCGATGATACACTTCCATACATAGAAGCGTGGCACAGGGAACTGGACATGACTTATAGTACAGGGGACTGGGAAAATTCCTTTGAACTATGCCACAAACTCTCCATCTCCAACAGGGCCCAGGACACCAACTACAAAATTATATCAAGATGGTACTGGGTTCCGACCCGACTTCACGCAATCCATCAATCCTGCCCAGCCGAGTGTTGGAGATGTAGACAGGCACCCGGCACCATGACACACATCTGGTGGGAATGCCCAATTCTTCAACCCTTCTGGCAGATGGTCATTAGACTGATCCTCAAGGTCACAGGTTTCAATCTACAAAACGACCCGTCCCATCTGCTTTTCTCCATGATCCCCTCCAAATCCCGCACCACCAAACGTCCCTTGTGGGGTTTTCTCCTCATTGCAGCACGGGCCCTGATCCCCAGGCTATGGAAGTCTGGACGAATCCCTACAGCAACTGACCTCCTACAGGAGATACTGTCGATCCAGAGGATGGAGGAGCTTACTGCTGACTCCCATCTCACAGTTGAGAAATACCTCCAGACCTGGGGACCATGGCTAGACTTCCACCTCTCCTCTGCCTTCTCCACCTTTCAGTGAGAGGAGATCTTAACCCCTAAGGGGTCATAATGTGGACACATCACACATGGCTGTCTTGCACCTCCTCTCCATCGTTCCCACCCTCTGCTCCCCCCCACCTAGTGTTCCCTATGCCCCACCTAGTTTATAAAAACTCTTACATTGTTTCTGTTTCGCAATGACATATGTTGAATCGACCGCACAGCTGTTTAAATAAGTTAATACAGGTATCCCCTACCTCCTGCAGAAACTTTTCATTCAGGAGGAGATGAGATACCCCTCTTTGATGTTGTCCATTGACTCTCAGACACTCAGTTTCTCTAAGTAAGCATTTGTATGCTCATTTCGACAACATATTCTTGTTATGGTTTTATGCTGTTGTAAAACTTTTCAATAAAAACTGTTTAATGATGAAAAAAAAACACACACAGGGTTGTTTGTCATACATCGGAACTTTGTGCACCAACATAGGATGAAACCCAGCCCCTATGGTGCCGCCAGATATATCGGGAGGCTACAGCTGGTGTAGAATTATGCTTTTTAGTGTAGTTCAGGTTCAGGTTTTTTGGTGTAGTTCAGGTTTCAGGCAATAGTGAGTGCAGAGGCATGGGGGCAGGAGTGCCCTGAGCCAACCCAACTAGTCATGTAGGTGGTGAAAAGAGGAAGATAATCACAATGCCTTGCAGTTCACTAGCAATTGTGCTCATTTTAGAGCTCGTACATCCCAAAACTGGCATACAAGCCCCACTTTATGTAAAAAATTTCCCAACGTTCACTCTTGCCTTCAGGCGCTTGTGTTATGCCCTTCCATTTTTTATAGCTCGTGTCTGTCCTCATTATTTTTTCCACTATCAATAAATTTTTGTAAACTCAAAATTTTACACTTTCCGTTATAGAATAATGTAACGGAAATCCACTGCGAAGATTTGATAAATGGGCCTAACACGAATGCAGCACGTGTGACGTCGTACTGAGATGTTGACTCATTTGCCAATTTGACACCAGAATGGAACGGCATGAGCCTCAAAAACGTGCAGGAATAGGACCTGCTCTATAATTTGCCGCTCTTACATAGGGTCCTAGAAAGCACAACCATGTAAATGAGCCCATAGCAAGACACCAAATTTTTGGTAGCCACAAGGCAGTTTCATAATAAAACTAACATTGAACGCATGAATATATATGGTTATGTGCATGGAATAATAAATATGTTTTGTCACGTATGTTTTGCTTCAAACATTTTTTTTTTCTGGTTGAAGTTGCTAAGGCAACCAAAATGTCATCCTAGTTGTGCAATAAAATGTCTTCTCTGATGTAAATGTAAAGCATATAATAATCTCCTCATTATGACATCTCAAGTTGACCAAAGACGCCCTTTCTGATTGACCCGTCTGATTATGTTTTGGTGTTCTTTACCCCTTGATATACAATTGCGCGGCTGTTTACTGTGCGAACGCTCTGATTGGTGGTCACTAAGGGATAAAAAGTCTACAGTCCATTGACAGAAGTCTTTGGTGTATTAATTGTACGTTTCATACTCTGGAGATGTTCCACATGAGTGAAGCAAATATTGTCTTTCAGATAATTAATGAACGCCGGTGTTTACACCAGAAGCGGGTGCTGCCATTTAGTATGTTTTCTTCCTGTGCCCTTATAACCTCTGTGTCGATGGCCTGAGATGTGGAATTGGTCTGAGGATTAATTTGGTAAATGCCAGTTAATTAAGAAATTAATTTATACAATATTATGATTGGATATGTTTAGGTCAGAAAAAAACGTAATTTCATATTTTTCCGTAAATTCATATTTTTCTAAAATGGAGCAACAAGAAATACTGACATTCTCCCGTATTACAAAGAAATAGTTTATTCTAAAACCACACAGAGTTTAAAAGATAAGGGGCAGATTTACTTTTAGGCTACATGCACAAGAACATTGTATTTTGCGCATTCACAAAAGTGGATGCAATATGGATGACACGCGGATCGTTTTGAGAACATATGGTTTGGCAATTGATTTATAGACGAATGATACACAGACAGCAAAAACGGACCATGGATTGGTTGATTGTGGCCCAAGAACATCCTTAGGCTAGCAGTACACAAATATGTGTAGCTGGTGGAAACTTACCCACATAGGCTGCGCACATTGCACAGGAAGGAAGCTCCTGCATTAGACAGACATATGATGCAAAGGATTCCATGTCTGCTGCAGAACTGCAGCTTCAGCACCAGTGATGTAACTAGGAAAGGCAGGGCCCAATAGTGAACTTCTGAATGGGGCCCTACTTACCCCTTAAAAATAAACATACACCCCATATACACAGACATACAGCATATACACATGACAAATAAGCACATTTTTTTCACATGACATACCCTAGATACCAGGGCCCCCTGCCACTGTGGGCCCCATAGCAGCTGCTGCCCTATAGTTACGCCCCTGGTCAACACTGTAAAATGGGTCAGTTTACACTGACTGCAAAGCCAGCCTTAGTCTTCATGCGATTTCGTGCAAAAATATACTCCCCTGTTCAGTAATTTGCAAAAGGTATCTAAATCGTATCATGTGGCGAATGCCATGTACATTTAGGAGAAGGGAGAAGTCTCCACAGGTTGAGTCTCAACTTGCTCTACCAATAGCGGAGAATCCTGTCAAGCTGGATATGTTGGAGCTAATGTGGAGCTTTCCCCCCCGATCCTTCCTCCGTGTCTCCATGTGCGGTGTTGATAAAGGCTAACTGGCTTCCTATGCGACAAAAAAAAATGGCCAAACTAAGGATTAGTTAGCTTTTTTTTGTCAATTAACAAACCAGAAATGTAAATCAAATCAAAATTTGCTGTGGCCACCCTTTCCTTTCATTGCTTGAATATTTAAATGCACACCCCTTCCATTACATGTGTTATGTGTCTGATGTTGTCCTACTGAAGAATACATTTTAACACTTTTATTAACAATTCTGTTCAAAATTAAAACGTTTACCAGTTGAGAAACCGACTAGCACTTGTCCAAAAGCAACAAGATAGATTTTAGCAGGACAGACAGGGAGGATCTGTAGAAACTCCAGCTTTCCAGTCTTTTGACATTTGGGTTTCATTGGACCGGAACATTCATTGTTCTAGTGACCTCTGGGGCCAGTGATTGCCTTAGCCTTTCTCAGGCTGTCAAGTAAGCTAGATTTCAGGAAATGTATTTAATGATAGATAATGTTATAATTTATAAAAACATTATTAAAATATGAAATGATCTCTCTTAATATCTTTTATTGTATCTCTATGTAGAAATGTGATTTTTTTTTCCAGAAGGTTTAGTAAGAAAACATTTCTTAGCTGTCAGTTCTGCTCCGCTGCATCGCAGCATTGATCTGACATTACTTGGAGCAGGCTGGAGCACTAAAGAAAAGAAAAGGACTGGTGAAAAATAAAGAAAAAGCATCACAATTCCCTTTACAAATCATAATTCTTCTTAAAAGGTCACCTATTGATTTGTTGTATTTTTTGCTTCTTGTTAGAAATTCCGTGCCAATTTTTATAGGGGCCACAGTACATGTTGTTTTAGTGAAATCCTGCAAGTGCACAGTGCAAGTTTTTTGAACCAAACAGCTCATCTTCTGGGGCGTAACTTGAGGGTGTGCGAAGGTTGTGGTCGCACCAGGGCCCAAGAGGTTTAGGGGGCCCTTATGGTGTCACTTTCCCATATGAGAAGACTATTACTATAAACCATACATTATAGTCTGGGGCCTGGCACAGACTTTGCACTGGAGCCCATCAGCTTCTAGTTACGCCACTGCTCATCTGAAAGGGGTTGTCCGAGATTATCAATAAATTAGGAACTAGCTGGGACTGGCTTTAAAAAAAAGTGTACATACCTCCTCCAACGCTCCTGATGTCCTGCGCTTTGGTCCGTCTGATCCAAGCCCCAGATTTTTTTAAAGGGGAATGGAAGCTGTGTTCGGGGAGCCTCTGGCCGGACAAGGTGACCGGCGACTCTCATCTCTCCGCACCGTAGGTGCTGGGATATGGTGACGGATAGGAGTGGCCGGTTCGGACAGAAGCTCCCCGAGCGCAAACAGGGGTACAGATTAGAGAGACTGCGGCGCAGGACATCTGGAGTGACGGAAGTGGTGAGTACACATTTATTTTTTCATTTATTGCTAATCTCTAATAACCCCTTTAATAGTCTATCCTAGGGGCTGGTCAAAGCAGGAACTGTGGTGGCTTTAAAAAAGATTAGGGTAGATGCACACGGGCATCCGGATTCACTGTGGAAAGCTGCTATCAATTGTTTGATTTTTTTTTTGTTACTAACCATAGTTAAAGGGGTTGTCCAGTCACTACAATTTATCCCCTTTGTACCCCCAATGAAAAGAGCACCTAGTTGCACCTGCATCCGTTGCTCTATTGATCTCTATGCTGCTGATGTAGATAGTCGAGAACAGCGAGGGGCAGCGTGTACGTCTTACCTAGTACTCCATACATTCTCATTATCTATGGAAATAGGTGATGACTTCTTGTGATTGGCCAACCCCTTTAAGATATGTTTTAGTGTACAAGCAAAGACACTGATGAATAGAAGGGTTTCTTAAAAATCAGATCAATTGGTTTCTCCTGTCATTCCTTAACGAAATGGGAGTTACTAGTTGGAGGCGTGCCCTTCACGTCTTTACAACTTCACGTCTCTACAACCCTTTTAATCCTAACGCCCACTTGGCTAACTACCCCTGTGGTAATAACAAAGGATGAGTTATTCTGTGTAATATTTATTCTAACAACTATTGTACAACAAAGGCAACAATACAATGGAATATTGAAGGAGACAGACATGAATACAGCTAAGAGGTCAGATGGTGTTTTTGTGCAAACTCTCCCAGCAGGCATGTAACTCCTAGACAATCCTTCTGTCTTTCATGATAGCATTTACACTAGCTTCATTGTGTCTTAGCTCACAAACCTCCAGAGTGTCCGCATATTGATTTGCAAAGGATGAAACATGTTAAGTGAACGTGTCATTCTTTAGTAGCGTTTTTGTTTCTCTTGAGAAAATACTGTACGGCAAGTCTGTAAACACTTAGATGAGGAGCAGAAAATGTCATGTCTTAAGGCATTAAGATGTGTAGCTGGCTTAGACTGGACATACAACAATGTAAACTTAAAGGGAACCTGTCACAAGGAACCTCATTTTCACCAAAGACAGGTTACAGAACCCCATCACAGCTGCATTTCAAATATTTCATAAACTTCAAAAAATGCCACTGCTCTTTTCCATAAAATACATCTTTAATTGCTTGTTCCAATGAACAATCTCACCAAGTCCTTATAGATTTAACATGGAAGATTTCCTAGGATTTTCTGTTCCTCTCTCCGTTTCCCTGTGCTGGATCCCACCGAAGACCCCGCTCCACTCTTGTATCCAAGGTCTGTCGAAGATCCTACACTGAGAATTGTGGATAGATAGTGCAAATCACCAAAGTAAAGGGTAAAAGACAATGTTATTCTTTATACTCACAAAAGTAACATTAACGCGCGTGTCACAAATTCTAAAAAACACCAAACACCTTGCCCAACCTAGGTTTTGCCTCCTCAGGCTTCTTCCGGGGCATCTTTGTTTGTGAAATTTTTGGCTATTGTGGGAGTGTGCCCAGTCAGTGTCTCCTCTGATTTTGAAGATTGCATTTCAAATCATGACATATAATGTTCCCTCTCCCACTGATGTCACTTCACCAGGCGGTGACCTCTGTGAAGGAGCAAGAGGGAGGAGCTGTACAGGAGCACAAAGGTGGGGGGCAAGAGCTGAGCATTCTGCAGCACACATGTCAGATGTAGTTTTTTTAAAAGCATCCAAACAAAAGCCCAACCCCAGGGACTACACAGAGGATTCTGTCAGGGTGCAAGGTAAGTTATAACACACAATTATATTGTAATGCAAATGCTTCGAAAAGACAGACATATTTGCACTGTAGCTGTAATGGACTTCTGCATCCTGTCTTTAGTGAAAATGAGATCCCAGGTGACATGTTCCCCTTTAACAGAGGATAATATGCCGACAAAATATAAAAAATTTTTGTACATTTTTCAGTAGCATTCTCACCTATGATTGAATAGGGATTGATAGAACTACATGTTGATAGCATTACAATATTTACTGGCGTGTTTATGCTTATGCCTTCCTCACTGTCCTTCAACGTAAAAGGAACCTAATTTACATATGAATAAAATAAAGTTTTTAACAACTTAGGTTAGGTTTCAGGATTTTTAAATTACAGATTAGGGCAAAGCTAGGCATCAAATCTACTTCTGATAGTAGAATCCTGCTGGTAGGTTTCCTTTAAGCCACTTTTATACAGTAATAAACCAACAGAACAATAGGGGACCAAAAAGTGTTTCTACATGTTTCTTGTTAATGGAGCTTATATGGAGCTTTCGGAGTTTACCTTCCCTGCAGCCCCATAGAAGTAAACGTAGTATCAGATACTCATCTGGTGCTTCATTCAGATACAGGGAAAAGCCGGACTTCCAGTTCCTGATTCTCCTGACCCTTGGTGGTCACAGAGGTTCGATCTCTAGCGATTTGACACTTCTCATCTATCAAGTGTCATTGGTGAGACAATCCTTTACAAAATGCAATTTTTCATGGAACCAAATCAACACAATATAACAAAATGCTTACAAAGCCTTCACAGGCTGCAATTCATATCCACCACCAACCAGGGTGGGCACACAGACACATGTATGATAGATAATATATACCTTAGTCATAACTTATTACTAATATTGCTTTGAAGAAGAGGGGGTTGTTCAGGCATATGGGAAATCCGGGCAACTTTCCACCTCCCTTTAATTGTGATTGTATTGTATTGTGTGAAGTATTGTGCTGAATCTGCTCCATCTCGTGGGACCCATGCATGATACTGAGGGTCCGTTCACACATCAGATGCAGTTTGCAAAGTCAAAACCAGGAGGAGTAAAAAAAAGTGGAGGCGTATCTCACCCATTAACATCCAAACCTGATTTTGGCTTCAAAAACTGCATCTAAGTAACTGAACGTGTGAACGCACCCTCACTGTGTGTTGAACTCCCAGCATGCAGTTGTGTTTTTAATGCCGATATTGGTTGGGTAAACATGTCTAGATTTCCCCTTTAAATTTGCTACAATGTACATACATGATATATAAGGTAGTGTTTTCTGCCATTGTTCACATTGAGGTATAGATTGCTACTTTGTATAATCTGCAGCTTGATGGTCTGTATGTTTCTGGGGGAACAAGCTGTATTTACTTCCTCCCTGCAGAGATAACAATTAGCTTTCACTAGTTTTATAGTCAAATTTGCTTCCTGTTTTTTTCCTCCCCTTTCACCATTTGCTTTTACTGTTTGTATTGTGGCCCGATGCTTGAGAGATAAGACAAAGAGGAGCTTGTACATTGTATTTTTCTCTGTCCTTGAAAGCTTTACATCACATATGATGAGTACGCGTTGTATTTTATACTGCACACTACTACCACCGCGCTCAGGATTTATGTGTCTATAATGATAGGTTATTCAGAGCTGCAGATGGGATACACATGGGGCATATCAAAGTAGAAAACATAAGAGCGACCTTCCAGAGAAGACTTGTTCAGAGAATATCATGTGCAGAGTGTTCCCCTTTATATACAGAAGGAAATTCTCACTTTATTATTATATGTTGGATTTGAACAATGACAGAGATTTCACCTCAGGAGGAGGGACTGTTTGTTTCCTCACATGCACTTGGGACTCGCATGTGAAAGATGACAGGGAGCCAATCTTAATATAGATTTTAATATAGTTTATTCTGAAAAAACATAGAACTTTTTAAAAAACTTGTTTGCATTATTTGTATTATTATGTATTGTCATGTCTGTGAGAACCTGTCCCCTCCTAAAAAAGAAAAAGTCCCTCTAGTCATTTTAAAGGAAACCTACCACTTAGTATGGCAGGGGTAAGCTGTAAGTACCGAGCACCAGCTCAGGGTGAGCTGGTGCCGGTACTTACTTTCGTTAGTGTTAAAACCGCGGTATCGCGGTTTTAACACTTTTTAAACTTTAGGGCAGAAGGGGCTTCGGCGCTGCGCGCGACCGTGCGCGCGCAACATCTCCGCTATTTCCTATGGAGGCGCGCGCACGATCGTGCGCACGCAGCGCCGAAGTGTCTTCTGCCCTAAAGTTTAAAAAGTGTTAAAACCGCGATACCGCGGTTTTAACACTAACGAAAGTAAGTACCGGCACCAGCTCACCCTGAGCTGGTGCTCGGTACTTACAGCTTACCCCTGCCATACTAAGTGGTAGGTTTCCTTGTTAGATGCACAATTACTGGAGACTTAGCAGGTTCTCTGTGTGCGTTGTATATGTATGATAATATATATACATATATAGATATATATATATAACAGGCAGTCCCCCGGGTTACGTACAGGATAGGTTCTGTAGGTTTGTTCTTAAGTTGAGTTTTATGTAAGTCAGAACTGTATACTTTATTATTGTAACCCCAGTCAAAAATTTTTTTGGTCTCTGTGACAATTGGATTTAAAAATGTTGGGTTGTCATAAGAACCAGGATAACAATAATCTAATTATAGGTACCATTGATAAGTGTTAGCTGATTATTGTAGCCTAGGTCCTAAGTACAGAAAAATTCCCAAAATCCAGAGGTCCGTTGTACTAGGGTCGTATGTAAGTCAGGTGTCTTAGTAGGGGACCACCTGTCACCCTTCATCCTCATAGACTGTAAGCTCTGGTGTCACCCCCCTCATCCTCATAGACTGTAAGCTCTTGTTATGCACCTTCATCCTCATAGATGTAGCTCTTGTGTCACTGCCTTCTTCCTCATAGACTGTAAGTAGGGGACCACTGTATATGTAATAAATAATCTAGACGAATTGTCAGATGTTGTCAGTTTCAATTGCTGCAGCCCTTGTTTCCTCGGCCTTCCCAACATGCAACGGCTGTGACCCATCATGGTAACAAGTTTACTGCCGATACTTTTCTGTCTCTGCACATGTACTGCTATATACCAGGGATTGTCCACATCGGGACTGGAAGTGGAGGGGACAGCGCCTGTGCCACTGGAGACACTGAGTATAACGTACCTTTTTTGTTTTATTGTACACTTCGGATACCCCTTATTTACAGCAGATTATTTTTGCATTCGTTTTTGCAACCTGTTCTTTGTTATGAAGTAGTTGTGTTCTAGTAACTGCACTTATTAGGGTGATACTGTAATATATTGTGTATTTTGTTTCCCACAAATACTGATTGAAAAAAATCTACATGTGACCGTATCCTAAAAAAATAAAGTAAAAAAGGTTTTGGATATTTTTTGGGGAAAGAAAATGATGGCATGTAGATGAAGTGTTTTAGCATTCACCCTCTTTACCCTTTGCACTGTCCGACCTCCAAAGACCACAACAACTATCACAGTTCAGCTTTTATTTACATCCAGTGACTTCTTTACCTCGCTTGTCCCTACACAGTTTGTAGAAGACTGGATGCTGGGCCCTCGTTGTAGTCTTATTTGTTTGATGTGTACCCCATGGTGGCTGGCGGCTGATGGTGTTTCATGCAGCATCTTTATTTATTAATGTATTTTAATCTGTCCCCTTGTAAAGAATGGCTGGACCATATACAGTCTTTTACCTTGTGTCACCCCTCATCCAATAGACTGAAGCTCTGTGTCACCCCTCATCCTCATAGCTGTAAGCTCTTGTGTCACCCACTCATAGACTGTAAGTCTTGTGTCACCCCCTCATCCTCATAGACTGTTAGCTCTCCTGTCAACCCCCTCATCCTCATAGACTGTAGCTCTTGTGTCACCCAGTACCTCCTCATAGACTGAAGCTCTTGGTCACCCCTATCCTCAGACTGTAAGTTCCTGTGTCACCCCCCCCTCATCCTCATAGACTGTAAGCTCTTGTGTCACCCTCATCCTCATAGACTGTAAGCTCTTGTGTCACCCTCTCATCATCATAGACTGTAAGTCTTGTGTCCACTCCTTCTTCCTCATAGACTGTAAGGTCTTGGTCACCCCCTTCTTCCTCATAGACAGTAAGCTCTTGTGTCACCCCCTCATCCTCTAGACGTAAGCTCTTGTGTCACACCTCATCCTCATTAGACTGTAAGCTCTTGTGTCACCCCCTCATCCTCATAGACTCTAAGCTCTTGTGTCTCCCCCTCATCCTCATAGACTGTAAGCTCTTGTGTCACCCCCTCACCCCCCTAGACTTATATTGTCCACTTAATACTTACAGTATTTCTGGAGTCCTCCACACTTATAATGCGCGCTGCTGGATAGACCTCCAATCAAAATGCAAGTCTTTATGTAGGTCCACGTGTATGCCATCCCTCCGATAGCCTCCCCACTTATGCTTTTCAATGTGTTACCCGCACGGCATTTACTCTTCTTTTTGTAGCCAACCCCCCACCCCTATGCTGATCCCTCTGTATGACACAGATCTTTTTGGAGAAGGCAGATGGAGTTGGCAGCCACTGAGGGATGGGCCTTACCATAGCAGCCATAGCGGTAGTTCCAGTGCCATTTGAGGAAAAGGGTCAGTACTGAACCACTACTGTCCACTTAAAGTAAACATAGAAGCTTTCTATAGTGTGACAGCAAGCAGAGATCTAGAAAAATGTGAGGAATAAATACAGAAAGTATATTGGAAAATTGTATACTTTTTCATCATACAAACAATAACATTACCGTAATTTGATGAAATTGGGATATCCCTTTAAGAATGTACTGCCCCAGTCTATATAAATCAGTCAGTATTACCATATTCACTTGTTTCTAAAAAAAATTCCTTCTCTTTATCTGGTTCATGTTATCTTATGGGTCACAATCTCGGGCACCAGCCTTCCTGGATGATGTAACTATATGGTCTGTACCACACAGGCTTTCCTCAGGGGTGGGAAAACTTCTATTATGTATTACTTCTTAAGATTAAGGGAAATTGTCCTCAGCAATAGGCCAAATAAACCACTATCAATATATTGCCAAACAGCAAAACACCTTCTAGTTTTTGGTTCTTTCATGGTTCAATTTTTAAAAAATCAACGTTGAAGTGAGTTGCACATTGGTTGTATAAAGTCAATGAGGAGGAAAGTTTAACACTAAAGTCAAGGTGGGGAGCTCTGATGCCTCCTCCTCTGGGATTGACATTGTGCATCTGACTTCAGGAGATCTGGTTAGTGATGTCTCTGGATGCTGGACCATCAATTACAGTGAAGGGGGCTTTCTGAGAAAGAGAGAGCTTGACTTCAGTGTTAATATCTCCGCCTCCATGACTTTTTACAACCAATTTCCATCTCCCTTCAAAGCTGATTTTTCTGTATGATCTATATGATACCACCACACTCGATGATGAAAGTAGCTTTGGTCTGGAAGGTGTTCAGTTGCTTGGCAACATACTGGTAGGTTTTTATTAGGTCAATTTCTGCTGACAGGTTCCTTTTAAAGGAAATCAATCACTCAGAAAAACCTAGAAATACTCAACTCAGTATTCCTAGTTTTTGTTTTGTTTTTTGAGTGGTGGATTTCCTTTCATGTAGATGATGGTAGTGCCATCCCCTGATTGTATACTTTTAATTTCTTAAATTGCGTAGAAGAATAAAAAAAGAAAGATAATAATGGGACTGGCTTGAGCTGCCTATGTGATGCTAAGTTGTGGTTTTGTGGCATTGATAACAACTCGGAGACATCAAAATCCAAAAATTAATTCTGTGTCTGATCTAAGCAGAGAAGGAGAATGCACACATTGGGGCTCATTTACTATGGTTCCACGGAGCGCATTTTCGTCGGGTTTCCCGACGATTCACGCTTTGTGCCGAATTGCCCCGGGATTTTGTCGCATGTGATCGGATTTTGGCGCATCGGCGCCGGCTTGCACGCAACACAAATCGGGGGGCGGGTCATTGGACAACCCAACGAATTTGGACAAGGCGCAGGATTTAACATTTAGAAATGTATCGCAAGACACGCACTTACAAGCAAGTGAACTCCGACGGACCTCAGCACAGAAGCGATGGATGCAGGAACTCGGGTGCACGATCTTAGTGAATCGCGGCAGACCCGAATCCTCGTCGGACAACGCAGCGCGGGATCATGACAAGACCGGGTAAGTAAATGAGTCCCATTGTGTGCCTTTATTATGTACAAAGCAATCCAGTATGAATTGCAGCAATGGCTTTTAGACAACCAAAAATCGTATATGTGACTATTCCTTTTAGAAAAGGATCTAAAAATAAATACAATTTCGATTAAAAATGTCACATATCAGTAACCAGACTGAATATCCTTTATGAAACCATAAAGGGCAGGAGAAGAACCTCTGTACATGGAGTGAAGTAGTTCAGGTCAGGAAGGATGTGAAGGGTGTAGCGAGTTTGTAGACTCTGCCAGGTCACAGAAATGTTTGCACTGTGAGGTAATGCCACTTTCACACAATATCTCTGCTGGCAAATAAGGTCTCATTGGACTTGTTATTACGTCTGTTCTGACTTCTTTGTGTTTTGAGTCTTTTTTTAGAACACTCTAGTTGTTGACATTCAGACAAACCTATAAGGCCTTTCTATATGTCTTACTGTATATAATTGTAATCTCCTCAAGATTATTTGCCATTTTAAGCATTATAACACTTCTCTTTCTTAGTGTTTGTTGATCCAGTGGTTTCACGCGCTTGAAGACTTCTTATAGCTAATGGGGCACATTTACTAATGGTCCACCGGACGCATTTCCGTCGGGTTTAGCGTTTTTTACGATTTGCCCTGAATTGCCCCAGGTTTTTGTCGCACGCAATCAGAATTTGGCGCATTGCGCCGGCTTGCATGCGACACAAATCAGGGAGCGTGGACGTCGGACAACCCGACGCATTCAGACAAACCGCGGAATTTAAAAACCAAATTGTGTCGCAAGATCATCACTTACGTGCACCGGGAAGAAGAAGATGGTAATCTCTCTCGGACCTCAGCGGGGAAGCGACACATGCAGGAAATTGCACGCACGATCTTAGTGAATCGCGGCAGCTCCGATTCCTGGTTGGACATTTCGGATCGGCGACATTACCAGGACGGGTAAGTAAATGTGCCCTAATAAGTTTGGTCTTATAGATGAGGAACTTCGGGGACAACACAGTGGGCACATTTACTAAGGGCCATGCACCAGTTTTCTGTTGGACTTTGCACATTCTTTCTAGTGCAATCTGCTTGCACAGGTATTTAAGAAGTGTCTTAGACACTTTTGTGTCGGACGCAGCTGTTTTGTGGCACCGCTGCACCAGGCATTATGCAACACAAATTATGTAGTGTTTCGGTGCTCAATCGGACCGTGTTCCCAATTTATCATGCACACCCAACATAATTGTGCCACAAGCCCTTTGTTAAAGGTGCACCACAAAAAAGTTGGTGAACTTTCTGGTGCTTGTTCTTCATGAATCGGGCGCACCCTGCATTATACGCAGGCAAACTAAATTTAGTGCAGTTTTCACCACAATTAGTAAATGTGCCCCAGTGATCTTAGATGTTATTCCCTGCGTACCATTACAACTCAGCAATAAGAGGTATCACCCTGTTTTCACATTGTACGATACGTTGTCCTGTGGCTCCCCCTTTAAGCTGTTTGTGCAGCTGTATGTGTATATCTGTTGATACTTGCTCCAGCCCGTCTTATTTCGACAGCAAGTCTCTCTGTAGTGTTGGTCTATAGCAGTGGTGGCGAACCTATGGCACTGGTGCCAGAGGTGGCACTCAGAGCCCTTTCTCTGGGCACTCAGGCCATCACCAGAGGACTCCAGGCATCTTCCTACAGTCCCAGCCCAGGACTTGCTGTGCACAGAACTATTTTAAAGTGACAGTGCTACCTGGGTGTGGACAGATCTGGATTATCATTGTAGCTCCTGCTCCGGCCCTGACAATTCTTCCTGTTTATGGGACCCCGGAGAGAAGCTACAATGATCATCCAAATTTCTTAGAAGAGAAGGGAGTATAAATCACAAATGAAATTTCTGTGTTGGCACTTTGCGATAAAATAAGTGGGTCTTGGTTGTAGTTTGGGCACTCGGTCTCTAAAAGGTTCGCCATCACTGGTCTATAGTGTTGGTTTACAGGACTGAAACCCTGTAAATTTTCTGCAGGACTGTGTCCAGATTATCTTTTACTTTTAGCTTAGGGACTTGTCTTAAATACTTGTAGACCAATATGTAGAATAATTTCCAACAGCATTTTTGACCAAGCTGCAGAATTTGTTAGGTACTATTCCACGAAATCTGTGTAATTATATATCCGTATATACTCGGGTAAGCCGAGGTACCTAATTTTAATACAAAAAACTGGGAAAACCTATTAACTAGAGTATAAGCCAAGGAAGGGAAATGCATTGGTCACAGTCTCCCCAGTATATAGCCAGCAAGCCCCCTGTAGTATATAGCCAGCAAGCCCCCTGTAGTATATAGCCTGCCAGCCCCTTTTAGTATATAGCCTGCCAGTCCCCTGTAGTATATAGCATGCCAGCCCCCTGTAGTATATAGCCTGCCAGCGCCCTGTAGTATATAGCCTGCCAGCCCTCTGTAGTATATAGCTTGCCAGCTCCCTGTAGTATATTGCCTGCCAGCCCCCTGTAGTATATAGCCTGCCAGCCCCTAGTATATAGCCAGCCAGCCCCGAGTATACAGCCTGCCGCCCCTGTGGTAAAGAAAAAAGTTAACACTGTTCCCACCTCTCCGACGTCCCCTTCTTCTGCTTTCGATGCTCCGGTGCCTCTCCGGGTCCTTCAGTCTTCTTCGGGTTTTTTGGCTCCTCTTTGAGACGTTCCCCTCCTCTTCAGGTCTTCGAGCTCGGTTGGCACACAGAATGACGTCAGCCACTTGCCAATCTCATTGTTTGTGAGCCATCGGCATCGAGAGGGGACCCCTAAGAGGAGCGGATAAACACGAAGAGGATCCAAAGGACCCAAGGCAGCACCGGAGCATGGGAAACAGAAAAGAACCTACAGGGGACTTTGGAAAGGTGAGTACAGTGTTCTTTTTTTTTTTATAGACTCGAGTATAAGCCAAGTTAGGGTTATACTTATACTCGAGTATATACAGTATTTGTGTATGTTGTTAGTAACAGAAGTATTATAAAAAATGGATTTATACTCCTGGATGGTAGCTGGACTTGGATGCTTAATTACCAGCGTATAAGCAGCGTATTGTATCTTCTGATGCAAAGCCTTTTGATAGTTTCAGGACATTGGGTCCTACTGATGCCAGTGCTGGGCTCAAGTGTTTAATTCCAAATATAATTAAAATGTAGAATTGTTTAATTCATGTTTACAGTTTTTTTTAATGGCTTTCAATATACTCTCCAAATGATACCTCTTGTTTATTCCTTGGGTCAGTATAATCACAGGGATACCAAATTTATATAGATTTTATTATGTTTTAATAGATTTTAAAAAGTTGAAATTCTTCATTTTGCCCTATTTTGACACCAATAACTTTTTCATACTTGACTTCATACTATGATCTTTTGATCACTTTTTATTTATGTGTTGCAAAAAAGTGCAATTTTCCATTATGGGGTCCACCCCGAGGAATAACCGTATTTATATTCTGATAGATTGGGACTTTTGGGATGTAGCGATACCTAACATGTTTATGATTTTATTTAATAAAAAAACATCGTATTTAAAAAAACCCCACCAAAACACAAAAATTCTCCCTACCCCCTTTTAAAACAAAAAAGTAAACACACACACACATTTTATACTTCCTCATCCGTACCAACCCAGGCTAGAAAATTATGACAGTATCTATGCCCCAAAAGCATTTCCTTATTCAAATGAATTTATTAGAAATATTATCAGATATATTATTAAATATACTGTACAGAAAGGGTTAACAAGAGTTAATCAGTAGGATATAGAGCCCGTACAGCTATACTGAGAGAAAAATAAAAAAGTTGGAGATTGGAGAAGGCAAAAACAAAACCTAGAAATATCCTGGTCATTAAAGAAGAACTGTCAGTCCTTATGGACCGGTGGTTTATTTTGATGCTGTATCATGCGCACAGCAGTGGTCGGACAGGAGCCGGACTGGAGGGGGTAAATATAAGATTTGTATTGTTTTATTGCCCTCTATCCCCCGGCCTGATATAATTTTTTTTTTTTAAAAGCCTGGGCAACCCCTTTAAGATGTATAAACGTGGAGAATATTCTGGTGTATTTACCGAACATAGGATGCACAGAATTACATAATTTCTTCTGCTCTTCAGTTCCATCTCTTATCATAGTCCAGAGCACCATTTATAATAAATATTAGCATCTTTCCCCCCAGGCTCTGTGTCTGCACTGAGCTTTCATTGGTCATTTGCATTGAAGGAAGTGACCTCTTTATACAAGGCGCAAGCCACACAGTAATCGAGGAAAACTAGAATTCAGCTCAGGACATGATTTTACTGTATGTGTTTTCCCACCCTATACAGGGTTTCACTATAACTGGCAGAATGGGAATATAGTAAAGTGCGGCATGTGACAAAGCACCGGAGAAGTAAATCCATAAGGTTTGAAAAAAATGTGAAGTTTGTGAAGAGCAAGTACATGAAAGAAAGTTAAGTAGCCTCATTAAAGATGTTGATCATAGTATCTTATATTATCCTAGCCCTCTTGATAGAGGGGGTCTTTTGGATCACAGCCCCTTTAAAGGGAACCTGTGAAGGCGATTTGGAACACTAAACCATCCACTGGACTTTATGGAACAATGGTACAGTGTCCCAATTCACCATTAATTTTTTCCCTCCATGCCCACAATAATAAGAAAACATGTATACCTAGCTGCGTAGTGATTTAATGAAGCCAGAGTAGTACACACCGGCTTCACTGCTCACGTGCAGTAGGTACGGTGCAAGCGCAATGAAGCCAGAGTAGTACACACCGGCTTCACTGCTCATGTTCAGTAGGTACGGCACAAGCACAATGAAGCCTGAGTAGTACACACCGGCTTCACTGCTCATGTGCAGTAGGTATAGCGCAAGCGCAATAAGCCAAAGTTGAAATACCACACAGGTAGCACCAATAGCACTAGAGATTTAGTAGAGGTTTAATGTCCCAAATCAACCTGACAAGTTCCCATTAAATTGCAAGTTGAGGCTTTCCATACAGCCATGGAACCAAATCCCGGTGAGGAGTAGTACAGCGGGCATACATCGGCGCCGGGGAGAGGAGGAGGGGATGAGCAAAATATGGCTGTGGCGCTGTATTACAGGAGAAAGATAGTACATGTCCTATCTTTCTCCCGGCTACGGAACAGTACGGTGCCGCACGTGTGCTGCACCGTACCGCTCCCATAGGGCTCCGTGAGCCCATTGCCGTGTATGGGGAACGTATATATATACGTCAGCCATATATACGTCCCCCATACGTTCTTGTGAATATAGCCTAAGTTGTTGAGAGAAATCTTTGGGAAGAGCATGTAGTCCTGAAATGATATTGGTCGCAATATCAGCCAGTCTGTATGGAATGACATGAAGAGACGGGCTGCATTTATACAAGATATGTGGTTAGTTCTCCTAAATGTTTGGAACAACAGTGTCTATGTACTGTTCCTTTGGAAAATTATGCACCAGTCTACCTAAAATAATTTTTTCCTGTTTTTCGGCAAAGGATGGTCACACCAAAGAAGGATTTGATTGACATTTCTCTTTTGTTCGTTAAGTAATTAAACTATTAACATTTCTTCTATTTCAAAGCATTTTTTTCCACACCTGACTTAAACTTTTGAACAGTTCTATAGCTGACCTAGATATGACGTTGACCGGAAGGCACACTTCTGTGGGGGATAATGAAGAAAACAAGGTAGAGTGAAAACAGTTCATACCAACCAGCCAAAATGCCTGAAACATTCTTAAAGAAGTGTCTCACATACCAGAATTAACGGGCACTATAAAAAAGACCAGTATCCTACCTATTTAGGTCTCTACTACAGGTTGACCCATATCTTCTGTTAACCATCCACAACAACTACAGTATTTAGTGAATAGCTTACTAGACAAAAAATCAAAAAATCCCAATACAACAAAGAAAGTGAAGTCCCCTGGAAAATGGAAATGAAACACCGGGTACGGGGAGGCCACTCATTGGCAGAAGCAGGTCCCGTGACCCTACTTGAACTTCTGGCCCAAGGCATGCCTGGAAGTTCCAGAGTAATGCAGCAATCTGGATCCAGAGCAGGGTAAGTATGCTTTATTTCCCCCACCAGCCCAGGTTTTCCAAATTCTTTTTTGCCTAATAAATGATAGTAATAGTAATAAATTACTAGAATGTAGTGAAAGTGGCAAAAATGACCAAACACAACCTATCACCTAGCTGGCTTCTATTCGGAAAGTGAGAAAACTTCTAAGTACTAGAGTCTGTGAAACATAGAGGTCTAACCAGGCCTGACAGCTCTCCTGTCATGTGTATACCCTATAAATGATATAAATAGATTATTCTGTAGAATCGTTTTACATAAAATACAAGTATTTAGTACAATGGACCTATCAGGCGAGCCTTCAGGTGCTCTTTAGTTTATACTGATATGAACAATGACATACAGAGATGCTCTGGAGAACATATATGTCTGCGGTTAATCTTTCTGTACTGTATGCACGCCCACAAGCCATTGTGGCTTCTATGTCCCGGTGTTGGATTAGCATAATCCCTGCAGTTATTTATGACTTTCATATTCTCTGACATTTGCCAATCATCTTGGCCAGATAGAGCTCTCAGTGTTTGGCATGATGAGAACAAGCTAGATGAAACCTGTCAGATGTGAGATTATATTAGAGGGGGCTCGTGTTGGGACAAGACAACCACCGATCTCACAGGTAAAAGATTTTATGATATGAAATTTAAGGTAATTACCAGATTGGTGATGTGCTCATTTGTTCTGTTGGGGTAGGTGGGCACAAGCAAGTATAAGCAAAAACAAATTTGAGAGTTTATCAAGAAGGAATGTCTTTTCATATTAACCCCTTCAGGACCAAATTCTTTTGCATTTCTGTGTTTTCCAACATTCCAACAGCCTTAACATAGGAACATGATCTCTAAGGTGTTATAGCATAGCTAACCTTTCGTCAAAATGTTACAATTCAGTAGTGCAGATGATAATAGTAAACTGTAAATAGGTGCCGGGGTCCTTATTTTTCCCCTGCCTTTCTTCTTTATTTAAGTGGTTTTTGTAAATCAACTTTGTGTCCTGCATCCACTGACAGCTGAGAGATAAAGGTACATGATAAAGTGTTTGACTTCACTCTTTGCAGGCAGTCCCTGGATAGTCCTATCTCCTCCAGGTATAGAAATAGTTAATCATTAGTCTTCCTATCTGCTAGGAGGTGCTAGGAGCTCTCATTGCTTTCAGATACATTGCTCACTGTAGGAGAAAGAGCAGAAATAAAGTTTGAGAAGCTGCTTTCCTTAGTGAAGTATCTTATAAAGTTTACTATTATCACCTCCACTATTTATTTCGAAGATGTAGTTACACTTAAAACTGCTTAAAAAGTTACAGTTAATGGTTTATGAGTATTTTTCTACTGACACGTTCCTTTAAATGGTTATTAATGTCTCAGATTTGTATATGGCATATGGTGATGGTAAATAGGGTATATACCGGCTCTATACTGAATTTTCCAGAAGCTATATCCTGAAGCAGGGGAAGACCAGACTCGGCAGAGTTTCTCTCTTTTAATATTGGCCTTGAGGTCACAGGGGAGACTTCAAGGCCATCATAAAGGTTACTTTCATCATCAGAAAAAAAGGTTGAAGAGGTGTTTCAGGAGGCTAGAACCCTTTGGAGGCTGTCACAGACAAAAGGATAAAAAATAGTGTGCTGACTTTGCTCCTGTTTCCATAGTTTCACCAATATTCCCGACTGGACCGGATGTGTCACTAGGTGCCTAATCGGTGTCCTGTGATGTCACTTGTACAATGCCAGCACAGAATACAGGTGTACTAAATTTCCTATAGCATTGTAATGTACCATTCTGGGTTAAAAGAGCGCAATGTACTGGATGAATGCACATTGACATCTAGGGTCTTTTACACAAAAGCTTCATAGCTAAAAATTTATAGCCGGGCAAGGACAGCTATGCTGGACACATTTTCCAAGATGTATTGCCAAATCCTTAAGGACCCCATTGACGGTCTGTGTTTTTCCTGTGCAAAATACTTGGAAGCCTGTGAGATCTGCCATCACACAATATATCATTGAATAGCCTGCATGTGTATAGGCAGGATTTGGAGCTCTCAATCTAAAGACTATAATATCAGTGCTGACAGTGCCCCCACATCCCCCAACTGGAAACACCCACTTGGATAATTACTCTAAATTGATATGAGGAATAATAAAAAACCTGCACAATATGAATGTCAGGATTCAGGGGTAGTGGACCCACTGAACCACCGCAGATGATGATATAAGCTGACACCTAGGAGCGGAGTCTAAGGAATACCCAGTTTTCACCAGAGCCCACAGCAAAGCGGGTTGGACTTGCTGCGGCGTGGTACCACCAGGTCGCTCCACAGGCACGACTTTGCGGTGGTGGCCAAGGCAAGGTGCAGAATCTTAAGGCAGAGACAGAGTCGTGGACAGACAGGAGGTCAGGACAGGCAGCACAGGATCAGTGTCAGGGACGTATAGCGGAATGTAAAAAAATGGCAGCATGGGAGCAAAGTCGGGAACGGAATCGAGGTCACAACAGGAAATAACTATAAACGCACAGGAAACAAGCTTTTTCTAAGGCATAAGGGACAAAGATCTGGCAGGGGACACAGGAAGGGGCTGCCAATTATCGCCATGCTGGGCCTTTAAATATTGCAGAGCCGTTGCACGGTCACTAGGTGGTGGGGACACGTGCGCCAGAACCGCCGCTGGAGCCAGGGAAGGTAAGTGAGGCTGCAGACATGATTCAGGGGCGCAGGGAGGCACACAGGTGCGCCTTCAATCCGGGACATGGGTTGCAGGAGCACCTGTGACAATGAAGTTCTGAGAAAAGATTCTCCACAATTGTGACCTGTAGTTGAATAGATAGCTTTATAATCAGCTTATGCAGTATGTCTAAAATGTATTTAATTCCTTTGTCTGTGTATTTGGGTAATCCTTCATGCCATGTGTTGTGATGGCGGCAGGTTTTGTCATGTGCTATCTCCCCGGCACAGGGTTATTTTATTTATTACTTTTATAGACTGTAAAAAAATAACTAGATAAAGACACTTCTGCCATCAGATCGAGAGTCAGGGCACTTCCACCACACACAGAATATAAATCACCAGTGACATTATTTTCATCCTTCCCTGTCTCTAAATGAAATGAACAGCGCGCCATTCCAGCTAAATTTCACATCCGAGGCTTAAGGCTTCCAAGCGGAATCAATACTAATCAGGATATCCTGTATTTGATGGGGGCTTTACTCTATGCAACATTTAAAGTGGTGATTTAGAAGTATAAGTGGTTACAAATATCATAGTAGAAGGAGAAGAAAAGAGATTGATCATCATTGTTTATAAAATAGAGAAAAGAATAGGGAACAGTTCAAAAGGAATAAAAACTTTGAAATCTGGAAAGAGGCTGGGGGATGGGACAGGGGGAAGGAAAAAAATTGCCCTGTTCCCATTCCTTATTCCCAAGGCGCATCCCCCAGTTTAGGCCCAGTGGAGACGAAGATGTCTATGGCACCGAGCCGGGCGGCTAAACAGAAAACTCCATGACAGTGGTGGCGAACCTATGGCACAGGTGCCAGAAGTGGCACTCAGGGCACCCGGGCCATCTCCCCAACATAGAGTTTGCCATATAGGACTCCAGGCCACCTCCTGTGGTCAATACAGCCCAGGACGTGCCTTGCTCAGTGCTAGAAGCGAGAAGTTGTAGATAGAAATGGATTGTCATTGGAGCTACTGCTCAGGGTCCCCTGATTCTTTCTCTTCAGGGGACCCTGAAGGGAAGCTACAATCCAATTTTTCCATCATCTTTCTATTGTATTGGTAAATTTCGGACGCCAACAAAATTACAACCTGTGATACAGCAGGGATCAATAAGTTACTGCTGAAATTGTCATGTTGGCACCATGCGACATATAAGTAGGTTTTGGTTGTAGCTTGGGCACTCTGTCTCCAAAAGGTTCGCCATCGCTGCTCTATGACATCTCCTTCATTTTGCCATATTACGGCACAGCTCGGCTTTCAATGGAGAAGAGAGGGATGAGGGGGGCTCACTCTTCCTCCCAGCCTCCCACCTGCACGTAGCTGTATGCTTGCCCGGGTGAGCATACATTCATGTACATGAGGCCTTAGAGTTTTCCCCCTCAGCTAGACCAGAAATATTAAAGGTCATGTAACGTTCTTGCTTTTGGGTCCCATTTTTGGACCACAACGACTTTTAGCAATTTTTCTATTGTCACATGCCAAGAGTCATAACTTTATTATTTTTACATCAATTTAGCCATATCAGGGCTTTTTTTTCAGACAGATAAGGAGGATAGTGATTAACTCTTTTCATAACTGTACCATATTTATTTTGATGATTCATCTTCTCTCAGAAGATTAGACTATCCATGGGCTGTCTGTAAAGAATCGTTAGTCACTGTATTAGGTTCCTTTATCTTTCAGCTGTCAGTGGATACGGGCACAAAGATGATTTATACAAACTGCTTCCTTAAACAAAGAAGAAAAGCGGAGGAAAAGAAGGACATTGGAACATATATTGCAGAGTTTACTATTTTTATTTGCACTATAAACTAAAAATGTTGTTTATTTGAAAGTTTCATTCACTTTAAATATGTTTATCAGAGCTCCAGACAAAACTGGAAAGAAAGATCCAATCATGTTATTGACAAGATTCACATTTCAAGAAACTTCAACCCTAGAGAACGAGTCTTGCACGGTTTCCAAGTAAATTATATTTGAAGTCTTTAAACGGAACAAAACTAACAATGTTCTACATTGTAGAACAAATTCTCCCGACTGGTGACCACAATATGTTTGATTTTGTTTCCAAAGATAAATCAGATTTTCTACAGGATCATAACAAAATGTTACTGGGATTGTGTTCCCTCTGTCTGAAGAGTGCGTTACAATCTAAAGTACATCTCTGTCAAGTGAGAATGAAAGAGTAACTTCAATAAGCTCTGCGCAGGTCCAGCTGCTTACAGAGTGTGCAGCTGCCCATAGCTCCCAAAGTACTATTCAGTCTCCCATCTCCATGTAGAGTGGGCTGGTTGGTAATATTGTGTTTATGATTTCAAACATAACGATTACAGAATTATAGTACATGCATTTTTAATTTGAGTAATGACTACATATTATGCTACCTATATTTACCACATCTACCATGTCTTTGCATTGCTATGTGTGGCTCCGTAGATTCTGGAGCAATAAGATTTTTTTTTTCCAGATCATTTTTAAGTATTCACTGCCATCAGTTTTGACACCCATATGCTAATAAGATGGGATGTAATTTAAAGAGGACATGTCAAGGCAATTTGGGCCACTAAACCACCCACGGACCCTTATGGAGCGGTAGTTTAGTGTCCCAAATCTAGTTTAGTTCTCTTTAAATGACATCCCATCATATCAGCATCTTGGGTGTCAAAAACTGATGGCAGTGAATACTCACAAGCTCATCAGCTATTCCCTTTGTGCCCGCTATTGAGACTAAAAACGCTATACTTGCCTAGAGATGGGTCTGATGAGGCACATTGGACACATATCTCCGGTGCCCTCCATACCTGCAAAATAATTCAATGAAGTCAGAGTACCCCCCGGCATCATTGCACAAGTAGCATAACCATGACACATGCGCAGTGAAACCGGGTGTAGTAATATAAAAGCCATGGGGTTTAGTGTAATTTTTTTTTTTATAGCTGGCACAGAGAATGACTGCACCACCAAACCAAAAGGACCTATGGGTACGCCTTGACAGGTGTACTTTAAGAATGTGGTTACTCAGGAGCCTTACATTGAGGCCCAACAGCTTCCGATTACGTAAAATATATTGGGTTTTCTTTGACACTCTCATAGACAGTAAATCGGAGTACTGACGATACCTGAATACTGACTCCCCTGGCATTTTCCCAAGCACAAGTGCACCATTCAACTACTCTCCTTTTTTTTCTTCTTTTTTTTTTACTAGCAGCAATCAGTGTTAGGCAAAAGTCAGAGGTCGAAACGTTACACGTATGTGCTGCAATAAGTATAACTTCAGAGAAAGCAACCCACTGAGTACCAAGATTATTTTTTTTAAATGGTTTGGGGTATGATCTCTATCCAAGGCACCCACTTCCGCCAAGGAGTGCAACCAATTAACACTAGGGACAACCCTGGCCAACCATAGCCATGGCTTGTTGCTAGGGCCATCAATTGGCCAGATTGGCTGTTTGGTCGTCAATCCGGCTATAACAGCTGAACGGCTGAACCTCAAACGTCGGGTCCGATCATCTCTAATGGCAATCAAATTTTGTACAGTCACTTTAACAGCCTCGGGCTTACAGCTCAGTTTAATAGTAGAAATATGTAAGTCATAATTGCAGTAATTCTGTTGAGACCTGACCTGTGTGTCCCCAACCTAAGTAAGGTATATGCGGGAAAATCAAATATTCAGCAAATGGGCTCCATGGCCACATAAACACAATACATTACGACCCTTATTAAGTAACAGAAGGATGGAGGGGTCTTTGGTAATGTCTTCCACATTTCAGTTTCTTGGATTTGGAAAAAAGATGTATACCAGTTAATAGGCAAGTTACAGTTATCTCAAAACTTATACATCTCAGCTATACTCTACAATTTTAAGGATGGCTTTTAATTAATGTACACAGCACAATAGAAACCTAGAGGTTGCTGAATATGGGACTTCAGTGATTTGTCTGCTTTTGTGCCACATATTATATACATTCCTTCTTGCTGTACTTCACCTTGGGAAATACACATCCCTAGAGATCATTTACCAGCAGATGTACATTGTATACATTGCTCCAGGCAGAGGCGCAATATTACATGGAGTCTATTTACTGTGTCTATTAAGTGCTGTCGATGTCTTAGAATACATGGGGGACTGACGGAGGTTTCTATAGTAACACCACAATGGTGATACTTGTCCTCATTCAAAGAACATACTACACCAGTATCGCGTAATACATTAAAGCTCAAGTTACAGATCTAGTCTAGTAACCCATGTCCATTACTTTCCGAAATTTGATTTTTACAAATGTTATCATTTTTTTCTAAATTTACTGGTTTACTCCTAAAGGGAACCTGTCATGAGGTTTTTACCAACAATGCTATTAACAAGTTCCAACAGAAGACTTCATGCTGTATGCCATGCTTTTTTTGTATAAAAATCCATAGCTCAGATCTAGCTAAAATCATTTTTTTAAAAGTTGCTGGCAACTTGCCAGGAGTCTCAACAAGTCACAAGGGGCATGTTTTCTCTCCACTTGGCTCAGCTCCCTCATTCCCCCCTCCCTCAAGATTGAGAGAGAGTTTTTGTGTGTCACTGACTGAAGAGAATTCCTGAGGGAGGGGAAAATTAGGGTATTGAGAGAGACGTTGCCTGTGTGTGACTTGCTGAACAAAAAATTGGCTCCCCCATTCCCTCCTCCCTCATACTGTAGGCATGGGTATGGGGACTTATGGATATGCCAGACTCAGCACTGAGGAAGACACAAATCAAACTCGCAAAGGTTAGGTTAAGTAATTAGTATTTAATAGGTGGGGGTGCAATCAGTAAAAAAGTACATCCGTGCTGAATACAATTTTATTGTATAGAAAAACATAAAATCCCAGAGTCAAAAACTGAAGCCTATATACATCACACAGAAACATATCTGTTTAATCAAATTCTTTTATGGTCCATGAAATAACAATTCTGGATCATCTTTTGTTCAAATTTAATGTTATCTCTCAGGGGCATAACTAGGAGAGGCAGGGCTTCATATCCGACTTCTGAATGGAGCCCCCCTTTCCGCTTTAAAATATTCATATTACACTCACATATATACACACACACACATTTAAATACCTGCATACATAAACATACAGTTCTTCACTCAGACACACACATTTATACACTCTTACACATATGCACACATATAGCATATACACATGCACATATAGTGCCATATACAGACGTACAGCATATATACACACACACATTTAAATACCTACATACATAAACATACAGTTCTTCACTCATATACACACACATATACAATGTTACACACATATGCACACATATAGAGAATATACACATCACATATGCACATATAGTTCCATATACAGAAGTACATCATATATACACACATACAGTATACATATACACCATACACCAAATACACACACAATTCAGAATATACACATCACAGATACACACATACATATATACAGCATTTATATATCAGATATATTTTATACATTTGCTGTAATATGTATATAATGGTGCACATCTTCCATTCTTTAGTGTCAGGTTGGATGAGGGGGTTTCCCTGACACTGTGGGCCCCGTAGGGGCTGCTATATGAGTAGTTAACCAAGAGGGCGTTACTGTTTGGGTGTGGGGGTCCCTGTAGCCTTTGACTCCACAGCACTGATCGGACACTCAGGATACACCCCCCAACTGATAAAACCCACTTGTGTATACCCATACACCTGACCATGGTCAGTCCATAAATCCTAGAGCACACACTTTGTGGATTTCTGGAGGAGAGTGCCGAGGAAGGGACACCATAATGAAAGGATAAATAAAGACATGCACGGTGAAGTGTCATAGACATTTGCCCTTAAAATGGACACCAGCAACTGCTTTTGTCTCTTTGGGTACACCAATTAGTACTTTTATTTTGTTAAAAGTAGGAAAGTATTTTCCATTACAGAACTATAGATTCATTTTTCTTGTATACCGCACCTTTAATTAGTTGTTAACATCTGGGATTGGCGAAATTAGGATTGTAGGGAGTTTTATGAAATGTTATTGAACATGCAGTCTGACATGATCTGGAACGGGTAACGCAGTGTAGCAACATACTGCTTGTGGTTTGGTAGGTCAGTTTCTGCTGACAGGTTCCCTTTAATATACTCTTTTTAGGAAAACCCCTTTTAAGTGTAGTAATATCTAGCACATACAATTCAGTTTGTTTATTTTATGGATATATGAATCCCTGTATGATAAAAATATTTAAAGGTTTTATAAGATATCATGCTGAAGAACAATACCAGACTGGTGGCCCGGCCTTATAAAGAAGGTTTCAAGAAGGTTTTGGATTTGTGCCTCACAGGTGATTAATATGTGTCATGGAATATGAATTGGCTAAAAGGCTGTATCCCAGGACCCAGTATGGATGGATTGTACTGTAAATGTAATCGGGTTAGAAGAAATGCAGCCACACTCTCCACTGGATGATATAGTTTAACAATATTATACAGATTTCTTTGCCAGGTAAAACTAGTGGTTGGCTGTGTACGCACCTATAAGGTCTCTAACAACTGTGATCTTAGGCACCAGTCCCCCTAGCAAACTTGAATGTGAGTTTCCAATGGCATTACATGACATCCGGGGCCTTATGAAGTCCTGCAGTATATGTTATATTTAATATACTTCACTACTTATGTATACTATGCTGTTAGTGTATAATAATTGCATGATCAAGTCCCATAGGGAGACTTAAAGGAAATCCACCAAAATCAAGGATGATAAAGCAGGGTCACTTCCTCATAGATCTAGGTACAGTAAATGTGGTCATGTTCTTATATTATCCATGGCCTCCTTCCTTCTAAAATTAACTTTTAAAATTATGCTATTGAGCTACAATGGCCCCTGCATGCTGCAGATTCATAGGCTGTTACAGTGTGTAAGGAGCACTTCCCCCTCCCAGCTGTGAGATTACCTCCTGGCTGTGAAGGGCTCTGTTAACACCCCCAGGAGCCCTTAAGGTTAATTATCATAGTTTTAATGGTTGATTTTAGAAGGAAGGAGACCATGGATAACAAATATAAGAAGATTACCGCAGTCACAGTGCCTGATATTTATTAGTAAGTGTTCCTGGTTTTCATGTTTTATTTTGATGGTCGATTTTTTTAGTTAAGGGGTTGTCAAGTAATTAGCAGCAAATAATTGTTATTGTTATTATAATGTAATGAGTATAAGCCGATCCGAGTATAAGCCGAGACCCCTAATTTTACCACCAAAAACTGGGAAAACCTATTGACTCAAGTATAAGCCAAGGGTGGGAAATGCATTGATCACAGACCCCCCCCCCAGTATGTAGGCCAAGCCTGCCTCCATTAGTATACAGCCAGTCGCTTCCCTTGTAAGTATACAGCCAGCCCATCCTTCCCCCAGTAGTAATCAGCCATCCCAGCCTGCCCCCTGTATCATACAGCCCCCCAGCCTGCCCCCTGTAGTATACAGCCACCCAGCCTGCCCACCTGTAGTATACAGCCAGCCCAGCCTGCCCCCTGTATTATACAGCCAGCCCAGCCTGCCCCAGTAGTATACATCCAGTCTGCCCCCGGTAGTTAAGCCAGGCCCAGCTTCCCCCAGTATTACAGCCATCCCAGCTGCCCCCTGTAGTATACAGCCTCCCACAGCCTGCCCCCTGTATATAACAGCCATCCAGCCTGCCCCCTGTAGTAATACAGCCAGTTCAGGCCTGCCCCCTGTAGTATACACGCCAGTCCAGCCTGCCCCCGTAGTATACACCTCCAGCCTGCCCCTGTAGTATACAGCCTGCCCCCAGTATTACCTAAAAAAAAACCCTATATACTCACCCTCCGGCGGCCCCGATGCACAGCGCTCTGCTCCCCCATGTCACGCGGATCTTCTTCTGTCTCCGCGCCCGTCTTCTGTTTGTAACAGTTCTGGCAGGGCGCCGCGGAGGGTAAGTATATAATTTGGTTTTTTTTGGGCTGGCTGTATATGACTCGTGTATATACGGTAGTTAACCAAAGTGATCAAAGATATAGGCTCCCCAAAATAAAGAAAAAAGCCTGCAGCACTTTATTAAAGAAAAAAAATCATAGCTTTATGTTATGCAATTACTGTAAAATGCAAAAAAAAAGGTTTATCATCAAGTCTAAGGCAGGCGGGTCTAACATAACATGTATAACATGGTGTTTGCTAATGCTGCTTCACACATAATCGGCCTCTTGATAAAAGCTGATGTAGATCTGCAAAGTGTTACAATAAGTGCAATACACTTCCTGACCCTTCATATCCAGCAGCGGGGGGGGGGGCAGTGGGGTGTTCTGTTGTTTTTGTGACACCTCGTTTAAGGGAAGCAACAATACTATTTTTATTCAATTTGTTGAAAACAAATCTAGTTTTAATATCTGTTGGTTTTATACATATGTTCAATTAAAGCCACCAATATCCTACTTGCAAACTCTATATTAGACGGCAACTTACTCTCGCTAGATTTGACATCTCTTGTACCATAAAGCAAACCTATCACCACGAAATGTGATTATTAGCTGCTGACGTTCCGAATAGACTATGCTAGCTAATTTTAATATAGTTTTTTGCCGCTATTCTCACTATCTTCAGCCTCATAACAGATATCTCCGTATTTGCCAAAAAAAAAACACTGACCGTCAATTAAGCAATTCGCGAAGTCACCCTTAGGACAATTGTCTATTTTGGTAAATCGGGAGCATCGATTTCCTGAGTGTCCCTTAAAATGTATCATTTTAATTTAGAAGTTGTTTGCAACGTAAGGGTTACATACAATAACTTTTTCAGCATCGACACAACTTTAGTAACAAACTAATTACAATTGGCCAGCGAAAGGGAAATGTTATCGTGTAAGGTCTTATTGTAACGAAAGCACAGCCTCAAGAGCCAGAAAGACTTTTCTTGTGTTCAATAAAACCGGAAATCCCAGTGGGTCAAACCAAGACAGAGCCAGGTATACAGTAGAATTGGATTGCATGACATGTTTTAAAGGGTTTTCAGGCATCTATATATTGATGATTTATCCATAGATATAGTGATCACAGTGAATTAGTGGAGAAGGCCGTGCAATCATCACCTCCATCTATGACCTGTTCTTTGTGTATGTCTGGACTACTTCCTTCATGTGAATAAGACCTGAGCTGCAATAATACAAATTGAGCCACTACACAAAGAGCAAAGCTGTACGTTTAACCTGGATTAGGAATCAGGTGATCGTTGTAGTCTGTTGAAGACTATAGGTTGAACCTCCTCTTTACCCTCTTGTTTAGTTCATAACTTGCAATTCAAAATTCCTACTCCCCCCCCCTCCCATTGGACAAAATGCAAGTCACACCTATATACTGGAGCTGTAGGGGACATTACAAGGCTGTGGGACCTATATACTGGAGACTATGGGACAATACGGGGGGTGTTGGGCCTTATATACTGGAGGCTGTAGATGACATTACTGGGGCTGTGGAGATATGCTATAGTGGTGGCTGTAGGGGACATACTAGGCCTTGCGAGACATTTGACCTGGGGCTGTGGGAGATATTTCATTGTGGCCTGTATGGGGCATTACTTAGGGTCGTGGGGGACTTTATGTACTGGGACTATAGGGACAATTACTGGGGCTGTGGGGACATCACTTTCTGGTGAGACTTATTTAGTGTAGAATTATTCAGTGGGGGTGCATTCATTAGTGTGGGTATTTATAAGTGGCTCCTTTCACTGCACATGCTTATATGGGGCCACAGTCGTTAGACATTAAGTGCAGGTGTGTTGAACATTATTCAGTTTTAGGTCACGTTGAAGGGGCATTAACAGAGGCCCTCAGTATTAAGTTCATTATTACTTGTTAGTCCACATTTAGGGAACATTAAACGGTGGGTGGCACAACGAGGGGGTTGTAATGTAAAGTTTGGGGCCCATATATTGTGGAGGTGGAGTAATTGGAGGGGCTATAATGGGGACCCCCTGTAGTATACAGCCAGTCCAGCCTGCCCCCTGTAGTATACAGCCTGCCCCCAGTAGTATACATTAAAAAAAAAACCCTATATACTCACCCTCCGGCGGCCCCGATGCACAGCGCTGCTCCCCCCATGTCAGCGCGGATCTTCTTCTGTCTTCCGCGCCCGTCTTCTGTTGTAACATTCTGCAGGGCGCCGCCGGAGGGTAAGTATATAAGTTTGTTTTTTTGGGCTGGCTGTATTGACTCGTGTATATACGGTAGTTAACAAAGTGAATCAAGATATAGGCTCCCCAAAATAAAAGAAAAAAGCCATGCAGCTTTATTAAAGGAAAAAAAATCATAGCTTATGGTATGCAATTACTGTAAAATGCAAAAAAAAAGGTTTTATCATCAAGGTCTAAGGCAGGCTGGTTACTAACATAACATGTATAACATGGTGTTGCTAATGCTGCATTCACACATAATCGGCCTCTTGATAAAAGCTGATGTAGATCTGCAAAGTGTTACAATAAAGTGCAATACACTTACCTGACCCCTTCATCACCAGCACGGGGGGGGGGCAGTGGGGTTCTTGTTGTTATTTGTGACACATCGTTTAAGGGAAGCAACAATACTATTTTTATTCAATTTGTTGAAAACAAATCTAGTTTTAATATCTGTTGGTTTATAAATATGTTTAATTAAAGCCACCAATATCCTACTTGCAAACTCTTATATTAGACGGCAACTTACTCTGCTAAGTATTGACATCTCTTGTACCATAAAAGCAAACCTATCACCAGCAATGTGATTATTAGCTGCTGACCGGTTCCAATAGACTATGCTATGCTAATTTTAATATAGTTTTTGCCAGCTATTCTCACTACTTTCAGCCTCATTAACAGATATCTCCGTATTTGCCAAAAAAAAAACACTGACCTGTCAATTAAGCAAGTCGCGAAGTCACCCTTAGGACAATTGTCTATTTTGGTAAATCGGGGAGCATCGATTTCCTGAGTGTCCTTAAAAATGTATCATTTTTAATTTAGAAGTTGTTTGCAACGTAAGGGTTAAATACAAATAACATTTTTCAGCATCGATCACAACTTTAGTAGAACAAACTAATTACAATTGGCAGCGAAAGGGAAATGTTATCGGTAAGGTCTTATTGTAACAGAAAGCACAGCCTCAAAGAGGCAGAAAGACGTTTCTTGTGTTAAATAAAACCGGAATCCCAGTGGGTCAAACCAAGACAGAGCCAGGTATACAGTAAGAAATTGGATTGCATGAACATGTTTTAAAGGGGTTTTCAGGCATCTATATATTGATGATTTATCCATAGATATAGGTGATCAGCAGTGAATTAGTGGAAGGCCGGCAATCATCACCTCCATCTATAGACCTGTTCTTTGTGTATTGTCTGGACTACTTCATTCATGTGAATAAGACCTGAGCTGCAATAATACAATTGAGCCACTACACAAAGAGCAAAGCTGTACGTTTAACCCTGGATTAGGAATCAGGTGATCGTTGTAGTCTGTTGAAGACTATAGGTTGAACCTCCTCTTTACCCTCTTGTTTAGTTCATAACTTGCAATTCCAAAATTCCTACTCCCCCCACCCTCCCATTGGACAAAATGCAAGTCACACCTTATATACTGGAGGCTGTAGGGGACATTACTAAAGGCTGTGGGGACCTTATATACTGGAGACTATAGGGGACAATACTGGGGGGTGTGGGGACCTTATATACTGGAGGCTGTAGATGACATTACTGGGGCTGTGGGAGATATGCTATAGTGGTGGCTGTAGGGGACAATACTAGGCGCTGTGCGAGACATTATGACCTGGGGGCTGTGGGAGATATTTCATTGTGGCAGCTGTAGTGGGGCATTACTTAGGGTCTGTGGGGGACTTTATGTACTGGAGACTATAGGGGACATTACTGGGGGCTGTGGGGACATCACTTACTGGTGAGCCTTATTTAGTGTAGAATTATTCAGTGGGGGTGCATTCATTAGTGTGGGTATTATAAGGTGGCTCCTTTCACTGCACATGCTTAGATAGGGGCCACAGTCGTTAGACATTAAGTGCAGGTGTGTTGAACATTATTCAGTTTAGGGTCACGTTGAAGGGGCATTAACAGAGGCCCTCAGGTATTAAGTTCATTATTACTTGTTAGTCCACATTTAGGGAACATTAAACTGTGGGTGGCACAACGAGGGGGTTGTAATGTAAAGTTTGGGGCCCATATATTGTGGAGGTGGAGTAATTGGAGGGGCTATAATGGGGACATATATATATTGGAGACATACGTATATTGCCTCAATTGTAGGCGTTATAAATTGTGCATTTTCCATGTATTTGTATTACAGTTTTTGGGGGGCAGTACTAGGGGTAGCAGCAGGATAACACAGTTAGCGGACCAAGATATAGGAACAATGAAGAACATAAGATGTCTGTGCGGTGAACTCCACAGGGAGGACACAGGGCTGGATGAGGAGACCTGGTGATGCTGGGGCTAATGGAGAAGATAAAGAACAACTACAGCCCAAGGACGCGTCACCTGCAGTCACTGGGTGAAATAGGTAGCGTTTTCTCCTGTTTTTTCAGTTGGTTTTGGTGGAAGCTCAATTCACGGGTTATATACAGGATGGTCACTACTGACGGTTCAATACAGTCCTGTGCGCCAGATCTTTTATCACCCTAGAAATGCCCCTGGCCCACGCCAAGCCATGTTGTACAAGTTGTAATACAGACCAAAACAATGGGGAACATCAGTTGTTATACAATTTTGGGCATAACTACAACAGGTTCTGGAACATTTGGCTCAGTTTATCCCACCCTTCTTGTATATTTTTGTTATTTCTACTTGTGTTCGTTTACATATCCCAAAGTAATCTGCATGTATGAGGAGTGTGTACAGATTTCTGGTAGTGAGCCATAGGGGACCAGCTCACCCACTGCTCAATTTTGGTACAAAGTTATCTCATTCAACTCCTCCTGTGGCCCCATACAATACAGATCTTCATAGATCATCTCTATTGTTCTTGAGAACAGATCACACTGTGAATTATTTGCTTTAGAAATAAATGAGATCTAGTCAGTCTTGCTATAACAATGGTTTGTATCATTATTTTCCAGCGGAAGTTGAGATCCTGTCATTTATGACCGCGACTTTGCATTATATTTCTCCATTTACTCACCTAAAATGACGTCCGCAACTGAATCAAGGCTGCAGAATTCATCTGCAATGCATAAAGTATGGAAACTAAACCACAGGAGTGTCAGAGATAGTTGGAGATAATGGAAAATATAGAAAAAAATCAATGGTGAAAGTATTGAGGAAGGTGCTCCTGACCCTAAACTGCCAATGTAAACTGGTCAAACCTCGTAATGACCGAGGCCATGGACATACTCCAAGCTTTGGGGGCTTGAGTGGCAGATTTTGTTGTATATGACTCAACGACCACAAATTTCCTGAATGTGGTCAGTATCTTCATTGGCACTTTACACAATGTATATTTTAACGTCGCTGTTTGCTCTGTCCTAACAATACTTACTCTTTGGAAGATTTGGGAATTTTACGGAATTACGTAAAACTTAGAAATATAGTTTCCTTACTTTTGCCAGACTGTAAATTGTATGGAGGATCCTAACTGAGGTTCCCTTTCAGAATTCCTGCCAAAAAAATGTATTGATCTACTTACTGTCTGTAATGTCTGTGGGGTGGGGTTTCTTAGAAGCACCACTATAGCGCAAAACGAGTCGTGTCGAGTGCACGCTTCCGCTTTGCTCCTTCTCTCTGTTCGTTACAGCTTTTAAAAAGGATGAAATAAAGAATATTTTATATATTGGTGAGTGCCAACTATCATTTTTCTCTTTTATGGCAATGCTTAATGACCTGTGGCATAGTACAGATAGGACATAACGGTGAGGCTGCTGCTCCAGTTGTCTTGCAGCGTGTTAGGTGCTCTGCTAATACACCCGAAGCACTTCATCTTCATTTGCTCATTCCCGGGACACAAACTGTGAACATATCCATAGACATATACTGGCAAAATGAAGCATCCTTTTTGCATCAAACTACATCTTTTTATAGTCTTTTCACCTGCTGAGCGATGTATATGCTCAGTGGAGGCCATAATACTTATGGGGATGGATGCAACAGTATTGCATCCACCCACGGCCTACGTTGAGCCCACTCCCTTGGTGGGCTCCATTACTGTAACTGTCCATATAAGGACATTAACATCACTAGGGAAACACCCTGTGAATCACTGGCTACTACCCATGTTCACTCCTCCTTCTGCTTTCGGAGGTTGAAACAGGATTACATATCCCACTGTGTAAGCATCCTAAAATGGGTAAAAAATGAGATGTGAATGTAGCATTGTGTCCGTTTACTAGCAAGAATCAATTCAGAAGAGGTTTTAGAGTGAATTTAATTTAAAGTGGATTAGTAGGGAAGTTGATATCATAAATGAGACAAGTTTGTACTGTATTATTTATAACAATGGATTGCTTCTTTGGCCGACGTAAACTAAACTCCCAGGGTAACGGCTATTTGTCTTCTAGAGTTATTAAAGATGGCAAGCCTCAAGCCGAATAATTTTGCCACTTTGTTTCTTTAAACAGCTGTCTCTTTTGTAATATAGCTGTGCCCCCCCCCCCCCACTGAGACGATCAGCCACCAGTGGATCTGCTTTAAGGACATCTACCACCAGGATGAAGGATTGTAAACCAATCGCACTGACATACTGGTGTGTGTCTCCTCTGGCAGGATCTGCTTTTCTTTTAGCTTCTCATGCCCTTGTTTTGTTTTTTAAATGTTTAAAATGTATGCAAATTAGCCTGAGTGGCTCCAGGCTTCATTAACACCAATGGAGCCCGGAGCCTCTCAGACTAATTTGCATAATTTTAAAAGCCTTTTTTTTAAAAAAAAAAACAGGGCTTAAGCTAAAAGAAGAGCAGTTCCTGCCAGAGGAGGCACACACCAGTATGTCAGTGTGGTTGGTTTATAATCCTTCATCTTGGTGGTAGATGTCCTTTAATGGGGACTTGTATCTAATAAAGGAATACAAAAAATAGAAATACGGCAGCACTCCAATTAGTGAAAATAAAGTGGTGTTTATTTCACCTCTTTCTTTTATTTTACATTTCAGCTGTATCCCAGCATTTTTCAAGCCAATAAAGGAATACAAATATTTAACAGAAACCTGGTAAATAATAACTTAGGGTGGGTAAAGAACTAGTCAAATAATATCTATTTTATCAGTTTTCCCCATGTAGGTTCTATGGTTCTATCTCTTATTCTTGGTTGTTCCCAAAGTGGAGGGTGGATACTAGCTCCTCTCTTGTCTCCCTTATACAAAACACAGAGGAGACAGTATTCCCCACATTCTGTTATGAGAGAATTGTTAGCAGGATCATACAGTACATGATTAACAGTGTAGAGTTGTACTCAGTAACTTCGCACTCCATACCCCCCCCCCCTCCATAGACTTCATTTGACCTCTGTGACCCAAGTTTATTAGACATTTTAGTGAGCAAAAATAGAAAAATCATTTTTTATCTAATAACACATATTATAATGTTTTTTATGTTTACGGTACATTCCATTTGAGTATTTGATAATCACTAAGGAGGAAGCGAATTTCCCAAAAATTCAATTGAAATGATTCCCCTTATTTTTTTTTTCAAAACATTTGATTCAGAATCCAATCAGTTTCAACTGGGAAGTCGATGTGACTGACCTACTAGAGCCCTTTCTGGCTTGGTGTGGAGCTTCACAAGAGAAGTGGTGAAATTCTAGTCTCACATAGGACCCCAGACTTTTCCTTGAGATTTTTTGAGAAAAGTGGTCTGAGGCAATGTAATTTTTTTTAGGACGCCCCCCCCAATAACATACCAATTTTACCTTATTGGAAAGGTGATAAGGTTTCTAAGTCTGTTTTTTAAAATTTTTTGATGCCACCTAAATAAGCTAAAGTGCGGTGCCTTAAAGCTGCTTTCAAGAAATGAGGGGAATAGTCCCAGTCGTCTTATAAGTTTGTCTTTCCCGCCTCTTGCTTGTATGATTGATATCCCTCTGCCACTTTTGGTGCATTCAGCACCAGCAGAGAAATACATTTACTAAGGGCCGTGTTTTCTTAGCAATTTTGATTTAATGGTTAATTATCTTTTACTTTATTTGGCAGTGAAAAAGTAAAAACTGTGTCTTAGTTTTCCTGCATTTATTCCTGTCAGAGATATTATGAATGCAGCGAGCTGATTCGCTGCAGGTAAGGTCAGCTGTTATTGGTGAACAGCTGGGTCAATGGAATTAATGTTTCTAGGCAAAATATTGTCAGCGGGCAGCTGATTGGCACCTACCTGCAATGACTTACAGATAAAAGGGGCTGCCCCTTGGGTCACGGTGCCAGTTTCCAAGAAGAAGAGGTGTTCAGCATCCGCCCAGCCCTCCCTTTCTAATGTTTTAATGTCACTTATGTATTGTCGCCATTGTTAGTGGGGGTTTTGTCTCCCAGCTTAGGCTAGGGAGACTAAGTATTATATTAATATGTTTTATTTATGATCATTTGAATTATTTTGTTATCAATATTAAGTATTATTATTGAATAAATGTTCATCTCCTTGGTTACCCCTTAATAAAGCATTGCAGCCTTTTTATCCCAAAATAGTTGTCTTTTGCTTTGTTTTATTAACTATTGGTTTTAGAGTTTATATATATGTGTATTGCGTAAATGGGATTTGTGTTACCATGTATCAGCAATGCTGGGCTACACCAGACCACAAATCCCATCGTAAAAAACCTTATTAGTGTGATTAGTTGCAAAGTTGCACTACAGGTCCCATCACGACCTAGTGTTTGACTTTTTTCACACTTGGTAAGTATTATACAGAGTGGGGGATACAACAGCAATTGTCTACAGGCGGTCCCCTACTTAAGGACACCCGACTTACAGACAACCCATAGTTACAGACAGACCCCTCTGACCTCTGGTGAAGCTTTCTGAATGCTGTACTATAGTCCTAGGCTGCAATAATCAGCTGTAAAGTGTCTGTAGTGAAGCTTTATGGATAATCCTTGGTCCCATTACAGCAAAAAACGTTTAAACTTGAATTGTCACTGGGGCCAAATTTTTTTTGTCTGGATATATTATAAAATATACAGTTTCGACTTACATACAAATTCAACTTAAGGGCAAACCTCCGGACCCTATCTTGTACGTAGCCCGGGGACTGTCTGTATATTCACACACAAGCGCAACTGGTCATGAAGGAACTTGTAGTACGATCAGGGGCAAGTTTCTTTAGTTTTTGTGTTCACAAGAATGGAAGGTATGTCCTAACGGTAATGCCACACATGGCATTTAATCCATTTTTGGTTTGTTTTTAAGAAGTCTTTTGAAAACGCTTCTGTTTTTGACCTGTTTTAATTAAGATAATTGGTAAAACCTGTCAAAAAATGCATGCGTTTTTCAACGTTTTTTACGGCCTGCTTAAAAACTGACCAAAAACGCGTTCAAAACGCCATGTGTGGCATCACCCTTATCTGCACATCTCCTGTGCCAGATCCTGAGCTGGGCCACTTCAGCTGGGCCACCCTTTAGGTGGTAATTTGTATGTGGCCTGTGATAAGGCAATTTGTTTAGGTAATGCAGGAACCAAATAATTGTAATTGTGTTTTCTTACCCTATAAAGGAGTAGTTTTGATTTTGATAACCCCTGTACTTCACTTGGGAGCTTGTTTCGTCTACTGTTATACTTATATTTTATATTTGTTATTATATTATATTATATCAATACTATATATTTTACTTCTATATGTCAAGCCATGGAGCTAATGTCTGTCACGCCACATCATCATGCCACTTTTTTGATTCACTAGAGAATTTTTGAATAGTTTGATAATATCCATACCTTTCTGTGCGCACAATTGTACTAAAAAATTCCTCAATGTCCTATTTTGTGACCTTTGCACAGCTTGGGATGTATATAACAACTGCTGAGAAACATATTATCTATTTCTGTTGTGTTTTATGCTTGTTGATGTGCACAGCCTCCTGGACAGCGATTCACTGAAAACCAAGTCCCCCTGTGGCCTCCTTTTCCCTGGATAGTTACTTTCCTCTGCTAGAAATGTCATTGCACCTGGTGTCTGAATTACTAGAGATAAGCAGATTACAGCATTTGTGCAAATGTCAGGCTATGTCTGTAAGGATTTATTAGATTTTCAGTGACTGCCCATTTTCTTGGTGATTTACGAGATGCAGCTCTCGTACATGTCTTTTTATTGATAGGAAATAACTCACAATCTTTAGGCTCTGATCCTTTGTGCGAGTTGGTTGTGTACTGTATAAGATTGCAAATAATTTAATGTAGACCCCCCCTAAACAATGGAATGCAAACGAAATGGTAGAAGTGAACAAGGCTGTAGGATCAGACTACACAACGCCTGTTTGTAGTCTGTAACCATGATGACAAGTAGGTCTGCACAAGATCCAGACATACTTTGGGGGGATTTTTATAATCACATGCAAAATTGCTTCATTTGTGCTAGTTTAGACACCCTGAATTCGTAAAGAGTTTTGATTGCAAAGGTATAAATTCATAATACACACATTTAAAGGTATACATTTATAATTGATAAAGATCATTAAAGGGGCACTGTTATTAGATTTTACCACATTAAATAACCCCCCCTTCCTTTGGTAGGGAATGAAATGCCCTTTCTAGAATTCCCTCTTTTATGTGTCTTCTATTCCTTTTAGCTATATACAAAAATCTCTTCCAAAGTATTGAGAAGATGAGCAGAGATGAGTCATAATTCCCTGAAATGAGTCTGCAGGGGAAGTGTCACTTTGGATATGGCCTTATCACCGGGTCTGTAGTATCTAGATACATGTTTTTGGTGTTATATTTCTAGAAACACGCTATAGGTGTTATATTAAGTCGAAATGTATAGGAATAACCACAAAATAAGTCAAAGGTGTGTTAGGGAAAGAATCAGGAACCATTGTCTTGAGGTTGCTTTACCTACCTGTCGACTCGATTCTTCTTCAAAGCTCTCAGAGCTTTGGGACAGTGATCCAAAGCCTGACTTGGTGGCCAATCGTATCCTCGAGTGGAATATTCGCACCAGACCATGACTTTGTTGATGGTTGTCTAGCTGTAATTATATTTCGGGAAGACTTTGAGTACCCATTATAAATGAATAAAATGATCCACACGTGTAACAAATGGGTCTAATTTCTTTTTATCATCAAGTTTCTGAGGTAAAACTGTTGTAGTTGCTCATGGAAACCTATCAGAGCCCAGCTTTCATTTCATAAACAGCTGTGGGGAAATGAAAGGTGAGCTCTGATTGGTTCCCACGGGCAACTAGAACAGTTCAGCTCTGAGACTTGTGATAAATCTCCCCCCATAGTGGCTAGCCAAGGTTTTTCTTTTTCAGTGATACTCCATAAGATGTCTCACCTATGTGAAGCCCACTCTAGGTACATCCAGGAGAGTTCGATCAATACTAAATTTCTTTTAATGATGTTCAGTCATCCAGATTTATCCTCTGCTGCAATATATCACAGATTCAGACTTAATAGCAACTTGTCCTGGAGAAATGACTTCTAGACAAGATGATACATTATAGATAAGCCGGCACTTCTTCTGAATCATGGCGTATGACTGCGATGGCTTCATTATGGATCTGGCTGCCTGCACCCAATACGTTGTGCTTGGTGAGATCAAGGCAGGACATCTAATACTCAAACATTTTGTAGATTGATTGCTTTCTATTAAAATCTGATTGTGAATCCTTTTTTGAGACACTTTGTCGAATCTAATAGTAAGATATAGTGCTTGCCCGTCTCCCGAGAATAGATGATGGATGGAGTGCATAGGCAATAGTGTTGTTCTCAGTGATGCCCCATCATCGTTTGGTGCAAAACTGTCTTAATCTATTGGAGAGGATTTCAACTGACATATCTGTAAAAGGGTGTTCATCCATCCAATGGATTTTTCTATAGAGACTTCATTATTTTGAGACATCTTTATATCTATATACAAGTGGTGAAGCTCTTTTTTGGAGCAATGGGAAAGAAAGACTTAGAATAAGCTATGTTTATCAAGACTTGCATTTCTTTTGCTATAATTCAGCTCCTGTTTTGTACAATAAGAGATACCTTAGGAAATCTACCATCAAAATCAAGCATGATAAACCAGGGGCTCATACACCATGACTGTGGTAATCTTCTTATATTTGTTATCCTTGGCTATCCTTCCATTTAAACTCAACTTTTATAATTATGCTAATTAGTTAGAAGGGCTCTGGGGCATTACCTGAGCCCCTAGATGCCCTAGCTTCACAGGCTGCTACACTGACTCCCACTTTGTTCCCTAAGCACTTTCCCCTCCCTATGCATGATGTAATGTTATGGCAGCAGAGGAAGTTTCAGCAAACAATGGGGGGAAGGGAGAGACTGTGAAGCTAAAGCACCAGAGGGGCTCTGGTAATGCAGCCTATAAGTATCATTTCAAAGTTGATTTTAGATTCTAACCTCAACAACATTTCATTGTGGAAAATGTAGTGAATCCAGCAACCGGTCAGGTATAACACCAAATCGTTATATTAAAACTCACTAACTGACGAACCAGATAATAATCAGACTTAAGAACCTAATCAGATTTAAGAACCATATCTGGTTCGAAAGGCGTCATTTTTTTCTATGAGGGTACCTGTTTTTCCATGCACCGGCTCCAAGCTTGTGACTACCAGAAGTGGGTTGAGTGAGCTGAAAAAACTTTTTGTCTTTTTTTTGTTTGTAACATTTCATTGTGCCATAGCACCTGCAAGAGGTTAAAAATTTGAATGGTAAAAAAAGAATCAAATTTTTTAAACTAGAAAAAGAGGGATAGTAAATTTTGCTTACTCTTTGAGGACATGTGCAGGTATGTGTGTCACAATATATCTTTTGTGGCGCAACTACTGTAAGACCAGAGATATGTTAGTAAAGGACACATGTGGGATTTAGGGTTATTGGAGGGAATACTTTATTTTTTGCCCCTTACATAAGGTATTTTATCACTGCATGGCACTGTCTCAGCTCAACTCGATTTTGTTAAAGGGGTTGGCCAAACTTTAGTAACAAAGTAAGTGTAAGTATTCCTCATTGTGTCGCACATATTATACTCGCCCTGTTAAAGTTCAAGTTTTGATGCCTGGAGCTGCGGGTCATGTAAAGTTATTACTGCACACATCCCCCAGCATACACAATCTCAGGTCACTGGTTAGAGGGGCGCGCCAGGAATCACCCGAGACTATAGATGACTCTAACACATTTAGGAACGTAGAACAAGGGGAACATAGAATATATTGTAAAAGGAACTGCGACTACCAAGACGATTTATAACATCAGAATGAAGAAGCTTTCCAGAAATATTTGCTAGGGATTACTTTAGATTTCTGTTAAGATGATGCTTTGCTATGGATTCATTACTATTTGTCATTGGCAAAGTGCACAGCCCTAAAATAATGCAAGGAAACTGTCCTGCCATTCCTAGGCAGCGCTGGCAGCCACACTTTAATCTAAAACAAATGATCTCAGTCCATATCATTAGCTCCCTGCCAGCGGATTATTGTATGCACTGAGCTGGAAGCTTCAATTTGTAAAGAGATAGAGAGACTGGATGTAAACACTGGCAGCAGCTACTGGATAAATTATTCGGGAAAGTAAAAAATCTCGTTTTTAAAGGTCCACATCTAGTAGCCTCCTGAATTTGTCTTTTTATAAGTTATGTATTAAAGGGAATTTATAAGCAATTTGTACTATGCAAAGCTACAGCCAGTGCTATGTACTGTGTAATCGTATCTTTGTTTTTATTGTTAGTAGCAACCGGACTGTGGAAAATGTATTTATATTCCAGGATTAAAGCTGGATTCGGAGAACTTTGGTGCATTGGTGTGTGAGATTCTGCAATGCTGCCCTGCTCAGCTCTTCCCCTGATGTAGCAGGTTTCCCCCGTTCACCGGGATGGAAAGGAGGATTGGTGACCCCTCCCCTCTCCACAGCGATGCAAGGCGCATGGCACCGTAACACGGGGAAAGATAGGACATGTCCTATCTTTTCCCCGTGTAAGGAGCGGTACAGAGCCGCACGTGTGCTGCACTTTATCCCTCTTTGCGCCCATTGCTGGCCTATGGGGGGACATATGCACGGCCACAAGCTTGCGGCAGTATATATTTCCCCCTACGGCCATGTAAATATAGCCTAACAGTTACTGTCCATTAGTACAACATTGTCTATAGCTTTGCATGATTAAATATGCTGACAGACTCCCTTTTACATTGGATATATTTTCACGTTGCGCACTCTGTTATATTATCTAGAAGATGGCAAACATTTTCACACAAAAAAATCTGATACAGTACAATTCTTTTTTTTGACTGCGATAAAAATAACAAATACAAAGTAATGGTGCACTTAAATTTCCAAAAATGTGTTATTTTTTTTTTGTTTCGTCCTGGTGTAAAGAGCTTATATCCATCTTTGTTGCATAGGACACAATGAAACAACAACTGCCTAGTTCCTTCATTTTGAAGGAGTTTTGGCAAGGTCAGACAATCGCCGCTCACTCTGGATATAGAGGGAGGATGTTCTACAGACAGGTACCGGAATTCTGGCTGGAGTGATGGATCCCACATAACCGCTTGCAGTGTTGTTTATATGCGGATCTTGCTTGTGATGCTGCCCGGCATCTTGCCCTTCTACACCCGCACACTACCCAGGCACAGCACCACTTCTCATCTTGCCCTTCTACACCCGCACACTACCCAGGCACAGCACCACTTCTCGTCTTGCCCTTCTACACCCGCACACTACCCAGGCACAGCACCACTCCTCACAGCTACTAATTCTGCCTGTTAGTTCCCCAGATTCCTGCTTGCTCTTCCTTATATAATTTTATTATATAAAAAAATTACATCATAAAATTAATTATTGGAACAAATGAAGCCTCTAGAGTGCCTAGACCACAAAATATTCTCATCAGGGACCCGTATAATTTGTTACTAATGATCAAACAATAGTTCACAATAGTAATATAAGCACATGCCGGAATGAAGAATAGGTTAAAAACTCATCCAACCATAGCATACATATGTAAACTACATAGATGTTATCAAAAACACTTAAATGCAAATGACAGAGCACGAATCCGGGACACAGACCACCAGCGCACCTCCCAGCGCAAATTTTGGATTGAACTCTTTGTCAGGGGGATGGCGTTGTTGATGTCAGCTGAGTATATAAAGAGCAGTTGTACCAATAAGAAGCTGCCATATGGGCATGGCTTATGGGCGCCAGGACAGGCCAGATCCGGAAAGCCTGGGGGGCTGGGTGTGGGGCCAAACAAAACACATCAGAACCAATCAGCGCTCACATCATGATTACATGGGAATGCATCACTATGGCTATGAGTGAACATAAATAAAGCGGTTCTATCATACATGTTTGAAGACAAATGGATTGTTACGGCAGAACTAAACAATCTGGAAAGACATACATATATACTGTATTACTAAATGTAGTGTATTCATAGTCTAGTGTATAAAAATTCATTTTTATATGTGCAGTTTTGAATGTGCTGTGGCCACGGTGTGTATGAAAGGCTTTTAAGGATTTATTTATTTATTTTGGCATGTGTCATAAACCAATAAAAAATTGTTTATATTGCACTTTATATATTTGTTTGCACTTTCACAACCATATCTGAATAATTATGTTCAGGATCTTTTGTATTGTACACTAAGTGGCACATTTACATACCCGCTAACCGGAGCTCACATAAAGTGCTTTGTCCGACTATACAGGCAGTCCCCGGGTTACATACAAGATAGGATCTGTAGATTTGTTCTTAAGTTGAATTTGTATGTAAGTCGGAACTGTATATTTTATCATTGTAATCCCAGCCAGAACTTTTTTGGTCTCTGTGACAATTGGATTTTAAAAATGTTGGGTTGTCATAAGAATCAGGATATAATAATAAAGCTTCATTAGAGACACCTCTGATAACTGTTCTAGCTCTTTATTGTAGTCTAGGGCTAAAGTACAATAAATTACCAATATCCAGTGGTCCGTTTGTAACTAGGGGTTGTATGTAAGTCGAGTGTTCTTAAGTAGGGGACCGCCTGTAATGCAGTGGTTGGCGATATCGTGAATGTGTCACTTCCCGCTTAGGTCTGACAGAGTTCACCGTCCTTTTAGTGGTGCATTTCAGTGCCTGAGGTTGCAAAACAATTTGAAAATCCCGTGCTCTATCAGAATCAGTCAGACTGTCCGACGGTATGTCCCCTAAATTGTGTCGAATGGAAGCCAGTGCAGCTGCGCTACAAATCCCCTAAATTGTGTCGAATGGAAGCCAGTGCAGCTGCGCTACAAATACTTAAATACCTGTGCAAGCCACTTTAAAATTTGAAGAACGGGCACAGTCCGAAAAAAGTGCGGTGCAAAGCCCTAAGTAAATGTGCCCCTAAGTGTTTTGTATCTCATGTCATGTTCACATAAGCTGTCATTTGGGGTATTTATATTATGGTTTCATTGCGCTCCATACTAAGTATTTGGTATTATATATGCATATAGTAAATCGTATAACCATAACTTGGAATCTTTATTATCGTAGTTACACTACATTTTGTAATCTATCCAGATTGTTTAGTTCTGCCGTATCTATCCATTTGATTTCAAACATGTATGATAGTACTGCTTTATTTATATTCACTCTTAGCTCTAGTGATGCATCCCCATGTGATCATTATGTGAGCGCTGGTTGGTTCTGATGCGCCTTGTTTGGCCGGTGACTTTCATCTTGTTCATCTTGTTCATCTTGGGCTTTCCAGATGTGGCCCATCCTGGCGCGTGTCAGCCATCAGGCAGCTTCTTATTGGTGGAACTGATCTTTATATTCTCACCTGACATCAACATCAACCAGACATCCCCCTGACGAAGGAGTTCACTCCGAAATGTGCGGCGGGAGGTGCTCTGGTGGTGTATGTCCTAGGTTCACGCTCTGTCATTTGCTTGCTTTTGATTGCCTCTAGATTTACCCTTGTTTGGGAGTTTACATATGTATGCCATAGTTGGATCAGTTTTTAACCCATTCTTCATTCGGGCATATGCTTATATTAGTATTGTGAACTATTGTTTGATCATTAGTATATAAATTTATAAGGGTCCCCACCCAGATTTCCCTAGGTCCAGGCCCTCTAGAGGATTCTTTTGTTCCAATAAATAATTTTAATGATGTAACTTTTTATATGATTAAATAATAAAGATATATATGTTTTTATCATTCTAGTGGAATTTCCGTGTTTGTTTTATTTTTTGGCTTATGGTTTAATTGGGAGCATTTCATTTAATTCATTGGTAGCTACTTATAGCCCAAATCTTTATTATACATTTATTTTAGCAGATATAGAATTTTGGTTGGACAATTTCCATTATGTGTCTGCAGCAGGAAAAAGATTCTTCAGAAGATCCACAGTTTGATCAGTCAAACTCAGGCAGTGTGCTCGCTGGAATGTCCGAAAATCACGTCTGGGAAAATATGGGAAAACCACGCCTCTTTTAGCTACCTTGTAAGGCAGCTCCCATGACATCAAGCATGACCTACAAGAGGCCTTATGACATGATGTGGGATTAAAGCCTAACCATTATATATATTCCAGAAGTAACAGACTCCCAACTGTAGACAGCACTGTTTCAACCCGGTTGGGTCTCTTCAGAAGAGCATAGGGAACTGGCTTGGCCATGTGAGAGGCTTGTGACTAGGGTCGGGAAGTAAAAGTTCTCTTACAGACTGCTTATTAAGGCCGTTGTGTGGGTGTGTGGAGTCTTACACCCATGGATGCTCCACTAGGTGAATTCTGTGAAAATATGCAAAGTTTTTCAGGATGGGATAAGGAAAGCCACTCGTACTGAAGAGACCCAAACCGAAACAGCGCTGTCTACAGTCAGAAGTCTGTTCCTTCTGGAAAAGATATACTGGTTTGGTTTTAATCCCGCATTATGTCAAAAGGCCTCTTGTAGGTCATGCTTGAAGTAAATGGGAGCTGCCTTACAAGGTAGCTTAAAGAGGCGTGGTTTTTCTTATCCCATCCTGGAAAACTTTGCATATCTTCCCAGAATCCCCCCAATGGAGTTTCAATGGCTATAAGCCTCTACACACCTACACAGCGGCCTTAATTGGTAGTCTCCATAAGGAGAACTTTTACCTCCCCACCTGAATACTGAGCAGCCAGAATTAAACTCTGCATGTTCAGCTGAGGCTTCTCAGCATTTGGGTTGGTCATTTTGGCCAGCACACACAGTTCGTGTGAAACCGGACTAGTGTCCTTCGTTCAGCAGCCCTAACTCGGACATGTTGCATGATGGGCTGAAACTAGGCATGGCTGTGATTGGCCAGGTGGATACCTGGTACTCAAACAACATGCAAAGTTTGGGTCTGCTCATCTCTATTTCTAATAGATCAGTGTCCATTGCTGTTATCTTAATGGATCCATTAAAAAGTAGAGAATATCCTAATCAGGTTTTAAGGGATCATCCATAGACCAAATTGTACCTCAAATTCCCTGAATTATTCTTGTTCCCAATTCTGTGTTTTTGCTGTATTGCAACGGTTGAATACCACACCAGAATCCGGGGCAAAAAATAAACATGCTGCAGAAATTTTTTCACGACCTTAAGGATGTGAATCAATAATTCCCCTCCATGATGTAATAAAGTCGGATAAAGAGAATTTGCTCCATTGTACTGAAATTAGTCAACTCACAACCTACGTTAGTCTTTTATAATGTAATGGGTTTTTTTTTACCTTCGCAGCATTATTTCACTGTGACCTTTGGCCATGAGGCTCAGAAGCCATTGGAGCTGCGATGTGAGGAGGAGGCTGACCGTGATGAATGGGTGGAGGCCATACACCAAGCAAGGTAAGTCAGCAGATAAACTTGGTGAAGCTATAAATATTTTTTTTTGTTCTCTTAAGGTCAATTCACATACATTCAGATTTTCTTTCACCATTTAAGAAATATGTTCCAAACCTTAAGTTTCTGTATGTCTAGGAATTTCCATGTTCCTAAAGATAAAAAAACAATTTTTTTAAAGGGTTTCTAAATATACGTTTGAACTAATTACAAGAATGTAGTTATTTTTCTTCTTTTATTTACATACAACTTAAAGGGAATTTATTGGATGTTTACCTGACCACACCATCACCTGTCAGACCCTACCTCCAACATTAATCCCCAAGATATAGTGGTGAGACCAGATTACAGCAGCAATAGCTCACTTCATGTACCACACAGAGAATGGAGCAGTCTGCTTTCTGTTTCATTCTGTGTTATCTCACAGGATCTGCGGAGGTGGGGCTATGGAGGTGCAGATCTGTGGGGGAGGGGTGTTAAATCCCCATTAATCTTATTTCTTTATCTCATTAAATTTTAGATTTACTGGTGGTAAAGTGTCACCACTCGCATGCTTGTTACCTTAGTGGAACTTGGGCACCTCTTTTGTTATATATTATCTTTTTTTAAGCCTCTTTTTGTAAAAATATGTAAATTAACCTGAGGCGCACTGGGCGACTGCTTGTTACTCCCGCTTGTGCTACAGACGGGATTTCACCTGCCGGCTGTCTGCGGGGCTAGGAGGAGGAACAAGCAGTGAATATTGATTTTGGGGGCATAAATAGATGAGCCGCCAGAGCCCCCCCATAGTGTAATGCAGCTGTTGCCAAGACAAACTAGAGAAGTTTTTAGCACCAGTGAACAACAGATGTTGGGTGGGACGCAGACATAGGGAAAAAAAGAAATTGGTTGGATTGCAGGAATTTTATTAAAATTTGATGTTTAGGCTGGAGAAAATATGGCTAAACACAATAATTAAGTGTAAACGTACAATACAGAAATCTCAGATTTTTAAAATCTGGAAATTTGAATGGGAATGCCTACTGCTACAGGACTACTAGATGTTGAGCAATATCTTCAGATCTTCTGTGACATGTCTTTTTGAGACGATTGATGTGAACATATACAGTACAGACCAAAACTTTGGACACCCCTTTCTTTGTATTTTCATGACTATAAAAATTGTAGGTTCATACTGAAGGCATCAAAACTATGAATTACACATGTGCAATTATATACTTAACAAAAAAGTGTGAAACAACTGGAAATATGTTTTATATTCTAGGTCCTTTTGCTTTGATTACTGCTTTGCACACTCTTGACTTCCCTTGATGAGCTTCAAGAGGTAGTCACCAGAAAAGGTTTTCACATCACAGGCGCCCTCTCAGGTTTAAGAAGTGGTATTTCTTGCCTTATAAATGGGGTTGGGACCATCAGTTGTGTTGTGCAGAAGTCAGGTGGATACACAGCTGATAGTCCTACTAATAGACTGTTAAAATGTGTATTATGGCTAGAAAAAAGCAACTAAGTAAAGAAAAACAAGTGGCCATCATCACTTAATAAAGAAATAAAGGTCAGTCAGTCCCAAAAAATTGGGAAAACTTTGAAAGTGTCCCCAAGTGCAGTTGCAAAAACCATCAGGTGCTACAAAAAACTGGCTGACATGAGGACCACCCCAGGAAAGGAAGACCAAGAGTCACCTCTGCTGCTGAGGATAAGTTCATCCAAGACACATCTCTACAACAACTGGTAAGAGGAGACTGTGTGCAGCAGCCTTCATGGTAACACTGCTAAGGACAGGCAATAAGCAGAAGAGACTTGTTTGGGCTAAAGAACACAAGGAATGGACATTAGACCAGTGAAAATCTGTGGTTTGGTCTGATGAGTCCAAATTTGAGATCTTTTGTTTCAATCACTGTGTCTTTGTGCCACGCAGAAAAGGTGAACGAATGGATTCTATATGTCTGGTTCCCACCGTGAAGCATGGAGGAGAAGGTGTGATGGTGCTTTGCTGGTGACACTGTTGGGGATTTATTTAAAATTGAAGGTATACTGAACCAGCAGGGTTACCACAGCATTTTACAGCAGCATGCTATCCCATCCAGTTTGCGTTTAGTTTGACTTTATGGACTGTTAGGGCTATTTGACCATGAAGGAGATTGATGGGGGGCTACGCCAGATGACCTGGCGTCCACAGTCACCAGACCTGAACCTAATCGAGATGTTTTGGGGTGAGCTGGACTGCAGAGTGAAGGCAAAGTGGCCAACAAGTGCTAAGCATCTCTGGGAACTCCTTCAAGACTGTTTGAAGAGCATTTCTGGTGACTACCTCTAGAAGCTCATGAAGAGAAAGCCAAGAGTCTGCAAAGCAGTAATCAAAGCAAAAGAACCTAGAATGTAAGACATATTTTTAGTCTATAAAAATTAAGTCTATAATTCCACATCTGTAAACTCATAGTTTTGATGCCTTCAGTGTGAATCTACATTTTTTATAGTCAGGAAAATACAGAAAACTCTTTAAATGAGAAAGTGTGTCCAAACTTTTGGTCTGTACTGTAGATGTAATAAATACAAGTGCATGGTATAATACATGCAATAGAATGTTTCTGCCTTCTGTTTTTCAGCTATTCAGACATCCTGATAGAGAGGGAGGTCTTGATGCAGAAGTACATTCACTTGGTCCAAATAGTAGAAACAGAAAAGATTGCAGCTAATCAACTGCGACAACAGCTTGAAGATCAAGACACTGAAATTGAAAGGCTGAAATCAGAGGTATTTGTCTGTGAAGAGCGCGTGTTTACTGAGTAGTTGTATACCCCTTCTTTTACAGAAGTGACATAATAAAATTCTTGTATAAAAGAAAAATGGGAAAATGCAAAGCATACCCTATAATATATATATACAAAAGCAAGGTATGCAAAACATATGCAGAACAGTAAATATCATAATTCCAGGAGGGGATAATATATATGTTTAACAATTAAACAGCTTGTCATCCAGAAATTGAGAACTTTCCTATAGAGGCCGTTGTTGAGGCGAGATGCTATACATAGCATTCATACCTTTTCATTATTTTATTTGCGTTTCTATGAAAGCTGGCGTATGTTTCTGGAAATGGGGGAACACAAGCAGGGCAAGGTGCCGTTACTGAATATATAAACAATATATATATATTTAAAAGAAAAAAAAAAGTTAAAGGGGTTGTTCACTTTAAGCTCATTCCAAATAATAATTTATAATATTAATGTAATGAAAAGTTATACAATTTTATAATATACTTTCTGTATACGAATTCTTTAAAGTTTTCTTGATCTATGCTTGCTGTCTGCTTGCTGTTACGCAACAGAAAGTTTCATTTTTTTGCTTACTGTAGATGAATATTATGCGTAGAAGTGAACATCTCCCTCCTCACCCGATACGGTTCTGCACTTTCATTTTGTGGCTGGGAGAAGAGCGCACATTACCCCGTGTTCTCTATGCGTCCCTGTTTCATAACCTGAAAAATCACAGAGTCTGGAATGGTTTGTTAAGTTTGTTTAGTTCATTAGATGTAGTTGCATAATTCTTATTCAATACATGTTTCACGCTTTGCGCCCAGCATCAATGTACATTATGATTCACCTTTGATTACTATTTGAACATGGAGTGGTTATGCACTGTTTTTATACCATTCCTTGTATAACTCTGTACATTCCATTGTTCAGTATGTCCAACTTGATTGTATCCATTTAAATAAACTGTTCAAAAAGGAAACAGAACATTAAATAGAACAGGATGATTGGGGACCTCCCAATAAGCTGGGCCGGTGTTAGGGGGCGGCAAACTTGGCATTGGTCCAGGGCCCCTGTCCTAAAGTGGCCCCCTGCATGTGGACTTTTGTGGGCAGAGGATTTAGTGCTTTTCATATACCGCTTGGTTGAAGGCCCGGATGAAGATGCTTATCATCTATCTGTGTAGTTATCTATCTCCTATAATTTGTCTATTTCCTATCTATATTTCTGTCTATCTAGCCATTTATCCATCTAGCTTTTTGTCTATTTATCTATATATCTGCTATTTACCTATCCTTCTATCCATTATCTATTCATCAATCAATTAATCATTCAATCGATCTTCTATCTCTATTTTACTGTATAAATTTGATTCAGTTCAATGAAGCTTTATTGGCAGGACCAAATACAAGTTAGCATTGCCAAAGCATTTGGCAAGGATTGTGGGAAATAATTTGGGGTACAGGTTCATGGTGAACAGGGTGAAGGAGGAAATGGGGTTTGCGGGTGTTATTATAGTCCATGGTATCATATATGTCACTGATTTATCACAAATCTCTCAGTCTATGGCAAGCAGTGACATTCTATGGCCAGTTTGGTCTCCTCGTCCCCCAGCAGGGTGGATATCTGCTCTCCCTGGGCATGTACGTCTGTCTGTGCCGCCCGGACTCCATGGCTGGGTTGGGGCGCTCAGTCTGCAGAGGCTTAGGTTTTGACAGTCTCTGGAGTCTGGTAGTTTCTCCACATACGGAACTAGTCTGTAGTCTCTCTGTAGATTCTGGTAGACGTTAACTTCCGGGATGTCTCTATGGTGGTCCTCCAGTCACTGATCCTTCTGGGCCTTGTTTATCAGCGCCAGGATTTTGACTTTGGTCAGCTTTGATTGGTCCATGTTTGTGTCTGGCTGGGTTTGGCCAACCAGGTAGCCAGGGACCCCCTGCTGCTGCCAGGCTTTATGGTAGTTGGGCCAGAAATGATAGTGCCCTCTTCTGGACTATTATGTAAAGGGAATCTGCCCAGTTCTCCTCTACAGCCGCTGTTTGAGGTGCTCCAATGGACTTGGAGAAGTTATTTGCAGAACTCCAGGTGAAATATTTTGGTTGGACTGGAGTCCCATCTTGAACAGGCTGAGTATTTGTGTGGGACCCAGACCTCACTGCCATACAAAAGGATAGGGAATATGATGCTGTCAAACTTTTTTGTCCAGACACCGGAGGTTTAAGTCTGTACAATTGACTCCTGATTGCATGGTAGGTTCCCGCTAGGCAGATTTCCAGGCCCAGGTAGGTGTAGTTGTCACTTTCAGAGGGCAGCTGTTCAGCTTGAAGGAGGGAAGCCCGGCCACTCTTGCATTTCTCCTCTTAAACACCATGATATTGTTTTTTGTTGATGGGTTGATGGGCAGTGCCCATGTGGCGCTAAATTTCTTCTGAATTTCCAGGTTGTCCTGCATAATACTTTCAGTAGGTGACAATATTAGCAGGTCATCTGCATATAGTAGAAATTTCACCTCTGTGCCATGTAGGGACTGCAGCCAGCTCATTGATGTAGATGTTGAAGAGCGTTGGGCTGCAGCACTGTTTGACCCTGGTCTCTGCTGGAAAGAGGCCTTTCTCCTTCCCTTTACCTTCACGGTGCAGGTGTTCGATGTAGGATTTCTTGATGACATCATAGTTTTTCCCACGTATTCCACTCTCCAGCAGTTTCAGGAAGAGACCAGGGTCGAAGGCCTTTTTAAAGTCCAAAAAACAGGCATATATCCTTCCCCGCTTTGCCCTGTGGACGTGGTTCTGGATGAGGCTGTGCAGGGTATAGAGGGGATCAGTGGTGCTATGGTTTGTCATGAACCCTGCTTGGCTCTTGCTGAGGATATTGTGCTGGGTGAGGAAACTGGAGATCCTCCTGTTCAGGACACTATTGAACAGCTTTCCCCGGTTACTACTCACACAGATTCCTCGGTAGTTGGAGGGGTTGTACATGTCCCCGCTCTTGTTTATGGCTGTTATGAGGCCTTGGTTCCAGGTCTGTGGGAAGAAGACATCACTTAGCACAGCATTAAACAGTTTGGCTACTGAGGACTGTATCTTATCATCTCTGGTAGGATGCCATCGGAGTCGCCGGCTTTTTTACATCTTATGTAGGAGATGCTCTCTGTTATTCTTTATTCCTGTTGTTAAAGTTAATATTTTCACCTATGAAGTTCCGGTTATTTCCATATATTAACACACACTAGTATCAGTCACCCCGCACAGAATGGGGTTGGAGGGCATTACAAAATGTCGCCTCAGACGCGGTTCAATGGCTTTTTTGTCTCGGCAATATGCATTGATGGGGACAGCAGGATTATTCGGCTGTGCATTGTTTTGCAGCAGCCGTTCAGGATCGGACTCCTCAAGATTTGTGAGTTTTCTATGTTGTAACAAAGAATGTATTGTTATTGTAAGTGCGGGAAATGAAAGCGTTCTGAAATTCCTGCTGTTTAAGGATAATTTGGTCGACGCAATAAAGACTGTTTGTACTTTGATTAATTTCTTTAATCTGTACAGTGGTTGGCTCTGATTTGCCACTTTGTCTTAAGGCCAAATGAAAATCTCCAGAAACTTTCCACTGAGAATCCTTTTTGTATTATTCTCCATTTGGGAAATTGATACTAGTTTTTTTTATTAACGGTAATATTATACAAACAACCATTTACATTCTGGAGTAACAAACTCGCCCAACACATTACATTTATAGAAGTTACAGAACAGACAGTTACATTGCACTGGAGATTTTCGGATATTATTGTGTTGGGTGAGTGCGGCAGAGGAAACATACGGCTCAAACACTATGATACTCATGAGACCAAAATGGATGACCAGATATTCACGGTAAAATTGCCATGGCAATCCCTACGGAAGGCATTTCTGTATTATAAATAAACTTACACACATTTATGCCATGAAGTCGTAATTGGAAATCCCAATGAGGGTATTGAATATGTTACACAACAGACACTGGTGACTACTAATGGACTTTTAATAGGATCTGTTGGCTTTTGTTTGCGTTGCCAGGGAGAGATTGCAACACAGGTGTGAATAGAGCTTAATTCCTTCGCAGCTCTGAAAGTCAGGTGGAGATATTAAGGGAAGGGCATAGTTAGTGGTTACAGTGAACCACATTGGGGCACGTTTATCAGAAGTCCGGCTTTGTGCATCTTTGATTTGGGAATTTTCTTGGCTTTTCTGCTGGTCAGATGTATCTTATTGGTTTTTCCTTATTGATACATGTGGTAGTGAATTTTCGACTTTTTAAAACAATTTGCAAAAAGTCGCAATCGGTTCCAAGCTAATTTCTACTCCTGGTCAGGGGCAGCCTTAGATTTGCAAAATGTGCAACTTCTTAAAACGGTTGCAACTTCTACATCTGGATTCAGGCGATAACTTGCTGAAAACTAGACAATGGAGACGCAAAAAAGGCGCCAATAAGCAAAAGTGCCATGTAAAGTCTTAAAAATTGGATACAAGCCAAAAGTTTGATACATGTACCCTATTGTCTGAGACTGAAACCAAAGTAGTAACTCACATACATGACGATGTATGACCTACACCAATAGCAGTATGTGTAAATATTGCCTACTTACTTCTTACTTTCCTTCTTTTCGGGCCACTCCACAAAATAAATGTTTTCAAAACTATTTGTATAAATACATGAAGCTTTATACACTACTCTTTGGCTCTTGCTCTTTGGCATTGTGCTCTTTGGCACAATGCAAAATTGGACAAGGAACAATTTGAGGCGCTGGATACACGTGGTACTGGGACCTTCATCAGGTGAACAGACGCAGGACATTTTTACTTATTTTTACTGTCAATAGGGGAGGGGCACATTGTTGACCTGTAGAAGGTCTGAATTCCGGACCAAAATTCGACCTTGCATAGAATGGCACTACAGGCGGTCCCCTACTTAAGGACACCCGACTTACAGACAACCCATAGTTACAGACGGACCCCTCTGCCCACTGTGACCTCTGGTGAAGCTCCCTGGATGCTTTACTATAGTCCCAGACTGCAATGATCAGCTGTAAGATGTCTGTAATGAAGCTTTATTGATAATTCTTGGTCCAATTACACCAAAAATTTTGAAACTCCAATTGTCACTGGGGCAAAAGAAAAAAAATTGTCTAGAACTTCCATTATAAAATATACAGTTTCGACTTACATACAAATTCAACTTAAGAACAAACCTCCAGACCCTATCTTGTATGTAACCCGGGGACTGCCTGTATAAGGGCTGTATGCCCTGTCCCTTGCCTACTCCACTGCCGGCCAGGGCTGTTGTGAGGACTTGGATGATAAGCCGCTGCAGACTGTTGGTAAGATGGTCTACTCACAGCCATTGGTTTTAATGTGTTGAACGTGTTTTCACAGATCTATGTACAGGCTGTAGAAAATTCTGAACAAATCCTATACCAGCCTATTTTTGTGGATCAATTGCTATTTAACACGATCATGTTAGCCTTCAACAGGCTGGAAGAAGGTTGTGACATCATTTGCCAACCTTCCGTTTTTTTTTTTTTTTTTAAGTTTTTTTGGGGACATACATCTAGAATCTGATCAAACACTGATGACACACAGATCATATCTACAGACCAGAGATTCACTGTTTGACGGCCGAAGAACACACACTGATATTCCTAAAATAAAACCGTAGGCAGCTCATGGATCAGATGAAATCTATTACCACATTGGAAACGGGAAGTATAATCCAACTAGTATCCACAGAGGTCTCGAGGACTCCTAGGATACAATTAAAATGCTTCACATATTAAAAGTAAATCTGTAATAGGACCCATGTTTTTTTTACTTTTCAGTTCGTTCCCAATAATGGTCTACCTCGTGAGTAGGAAGTTAGCAACCTATAGTAGAGGGCAGCGGCTGTAATAGAGCATGTGCATATAAAGGAGCAAAATCTAATTTAAAACAAGTATCCCTAAACAAGCTTCCCTTTTACGAAGCTTGCAAACGCGGTCCCCTCCTCTTTTAGGGTAACTGCCCCATTCAAATCTCTATTCTAGAGGTATTAGCCCAAGGTATTTGTAAAAAGCGTTTGGGAAAAAATGCAAAGTATTCCAGGATGGAATAAGGAAAAAAAACCACGGCTCTTTTAGCTACCTTGTAAAGCAGCTGCCTTGTTTTTGGACAGACTACATATATTTCAACAGTCGAGTATTTTCACATCTGAAATCTGGTCCTCCAATGTATTTTTAGAGATTTCATGATACTCCTCACATACTGGAGATTGCAACTAGTCAGATAGACAAGATATTTACAGTTGCACTTTATAGGAAAGATCTTCAATGTTTGAACCTTATTTTTACGTGTAGGGTATAGTAACAGATGCTGTATGATTTACCTCCACAACTGGACAAGCCTTTCTTCTAACAAAGCAGATTTATTTTCATACCTGGTACATAGAAGGAATGGTGGCAATTCCCATAATATCTGTCTGTCTAGCTACAAATTTACAGCCTATACGTAAAGTCTCATAAACTTGTCATCACTGAAAAAAATCCTGCTAAATATTTTAATGACATTAGTTTATTTATCATACTTTACATGTCCCACTAGGAGAATCAGCAAGTTAGCTGTCAGTCACACAGCCATGTAAAGCATATGACCACCTTCACACTTGGATTTTGCCACAGATTTGTAATGAATTTCTACCTGGAAATTATTTATTTGAGTCTGATAAAATAGATTGATTTGCTATTTTAGGCAGGTAGATTTACCTGTCTAAATCATATTTTATTTTGTTTTAACAGATTGTAGCCCTCAATAAAACAAAGGAAAGGATGCGCCCTTACCACATCCACCATGAGGATGAAGACCCAGATATCAAGAAAATAAAGAAGGTAACAGACTTCATGTGTTAACTATCTGTGATTAAGGCTACATTCACATGAACGTGTGCCTGCCGTGCTACGGCAGGTGGTAGAGGAGGAGGGAGTGCTGCTCGCCCCTCCCCGCCCCCCTTCATAGATATATACCTTGAGCATGGCACCGTAACACGGGGAAAGCTAGGACATGTCCTATCTTTTTCCTGGGTACGGAGCGGTACACGTGATGACGACCTATGAGGATGTATATATGGCTGAAAGTTTGCAGCCGTATATACGTACCCCTACAGTCATGTGAATGTAGCCTAGGAATGTGACACTTTGAATACTGCCCTGTTCTTCAAACTTGATGGTAGATTTCTTTTAAGGTTTCACCTACTAAATATAATAGAACAAATGCACTAATGGGTTTTACCCAAAAAAGAACTTTTGGGGATGGGTTAATTAATGTAGGAGCGCTAGCCGAACCTGACATTCAAAATTTTATAAGACAGATATAAGTTGTGCCTATTCACGATCTTTTGTTATTGTCTCACAGTTATGATTGCTATGCACACAGCCTGGTGGCAGACATAGGACTGTCTTTGTTCTCTTCTGCCCTTATCGCCTACATTCATTGTTGTGTTATTTCCATACCCAGAAGAATACATTGACCACGCAATGACCCGGGCGTGTACTGATGTTTTATCTTCATAATTTATTATTGTTATATAGTTGTTATTGAGAAAAAAAACTTTCTCTACCGACTTATTTCTTAATACTTTATATCTTTACACCAGTTGGAGCTGAATTTTTCTGGTGAAGAGTTCAGGCTTAAAGTTCTAATTGCTTAGTGTTTTTATATGAAGCTCAATGGGGGAGATTTGTCACATTGGGGCAGATTTACTTACCCGGTCCAGTCGCAATCCAGCGGCGCGTTCTTGGACGGGTTCTGATTCGGGTTCTGCCGGGATTCACTAAGATCATGCGCCTAATGTCCACTAGGTGTCGCTGCTGTGCTGAAGTCCGCCGGAGTTCAACTTCTCCGTCTCGGTGTATATGAGTGCTATTCTTGCAACACAATTTTTTTTTAAATTCCGCGTTTTTTTCTGCATCCGACGGGTTTTCCGATGGCCACGGCCCCCGATTTCTGTCATGTGAAAGCCTGAGGCAATTCGGCGCAAATCGGAAAAATTGGGGAAACCCAACGAAAATGCGCAATTCGGACCCTTAGTAAATGAGCGGCTGAGCCCCATCGTCTTTGCTGTAATCCTGGAGTCAAATTTCTTGCATCACATTTATACAATTTTTAGGACCCTGTAGGAAAAAAGAGTGTGGCATCTGGGAATGGGGAGTGGCCCAAATGTATTACTTAGGTACAGAAAACTAGACCAACTAATACATGGTGCAAAGTATGACTCTACAGTCTTATAGTACTATTCTATAGTATAGAATGTCTGACCTCTGTTTTTGTGAGTGCCAAGGGTCCCAAAAGTGAGACCACCCACAGCGATCACACTGTTATTCCCCTATTCAGTGTCAGTAGTCCCTTAATGTTGCTTATCATGGGCTTATTATGACTATGACTTGTGTATTTGTGTTCCTCTAGGTCCAAAGCTTCATGCGTGGCTGGCTTTGTAGAAGGAAATGGAAAACAATTGTACAAGACTATATATGTTCTCCCCATGCGGAAAGTATGAGGAAGCGGAATCAAATTGTATTTAACATGGTGGAGGCTGAAGCAGAATATGTCCATCAGCTTTATATACTTGTGAACTGTTTTCTCCGGCCCTTAAGGATGGCGGCGAGCTCCAAGAAGCCTCCAATCAGTCACGATGACGTCAGCAGCATATTCCTCAACAGGTAACATTTCTTCCAAATCTTGGTGCACCAAGCACCTCATTAGCATAAATGATTAATATGGGAATATCTTCTTATGTCTTTGCCATTTGTTGGAGTATCTCAGAGAGAGTAATATTAAATGTACGCAGAGTTACGGTATACGTGTATAGCAGTATGTGATTGCGGTATTCAGAATGCCTGAACATGCATGACGTTTGTGTTTAATATGTCGGTGACATTGTGTCTGCCATGAAATGTCAGACAAAATTAGTCTGCTGTGACTATTATAAACCTGACTGGATAAAATCCGGTGTTACACGACTTATCTCGACTTTCCATTATTCACATTGATGAAGACAGTCTTGGTCTATCTCTATGTCTGTGGAGCTTAGCCTGGAAACATGACTGACATAACAGAATCATCAAACACAATTGGTATTCTGAGAAATGTCATCTGTGCAGATAAAGATTTGTGTAATAATCCATCATCAATCCCAGAGATTGAATCTGAGGTTCCCTTGTTTGCTCAGTATGGAAGCGTTTTATCTTTCTGCCGTTTCTTCTGGCTTTCCTTATTGTGGATTTAGGGTGGTCAGATCTTTCTAGATCCTGGTAAAATAAATGGAGATAGAAGAGGACTTGCTGGAGTTTAGTAATGACGTATGTGTTGTCCTATATAATTCCTAGACCAAGATATATACTAGATACTATATTATATATACTCGCTAGCATTCCATAACATGACCGTAGGTTATATAAATGTCTTAAGCATGGCATACACATACACTACTCCCTCCCAACTTGTACCCAAAATTATCCAGGAAAAAAGGCACCTTACGGTGGTTTCAGAAAACTAGGGATGAACATATTGCGGCATTAAAGTCGTTCTTATCTCCATTTAAAACGTAGTTATATGGATGTGCCGATTTTGGTTTCCTGGAGGCAATGACATCTTTCTTACCCCTCTAAGTAAAGTCATCGATTATGTCTAGAGTGGCTACCATTGCCATAGACAGGGATTTTTTACTGTAAGAGCCGCAGGAGGTTCTAATGGCTGATACTTTAGATAAGTACAAAAGGCACTTGGATGACATTTTGTTGAGCATAAATATCAGAGTTTATGGGACACAAACATTTTGTAAATAGTTGATCCAGGGATTAATTGGGGCTGCCATATGTAGGGTCACATAGATATTTTTCCCTACTTGGGAGCATTATACCTTGAATCGGCACTATAGGATTTGGTTGAGCAGGTTGGACTTTTCCTTTCCCTTATAGCCCTTTCCTAAATGTCTATAACCTCCAAACCCGGTTATAGATGTGCCTACACTAGGCGGTGTCCGTTTTGGCCCTGTTTCGAGATGGAGATGTGGTGCTGTGTTGCATCTATGTCCAGCCCTATAATGAATGATGATGTCTCACAGAACATTTCAGTAAATCATTCCCCACTGAGAAATGACAGCTAAATGTGATTATAAATTACTTGTTTGCATTTTATATTGTCCTTTTAACTACATATTAATTTTCACCGCCAAAGGGACAGGGATTGATGCTCATAATTGAATTCAGTAACTTCCAGTGATCAACAACTGAATTAGAGACAGTTTTTATATCTGTATTAGCTGGTCAACAGGACCAATACTGTAAACCCTCCCCACCTTCCACCAACAACAAATCATGGGTAAGAAATAAATAATAATGCTGCACACCAAAACTATAAAATAAAAATGTTTACTACTATTAACCCCATAATGTTTACTGTACCTTCCATACATGGTAAAGCAAACAATTTGTCACTCTTCCCGGTTAGGAAGCGCTCACTGAACACAGTCTAGTATATCACCAAGTCTGCACTTGCCCTTCTATGTTTAGGAGAAGCAAAAAAAAATTTTACATATGTATTCACATCATGTCCAGATCCTTAAAGTGATGCTCTCATCTGGGCATTGCCATTTAATTTATTTCATCTCACATATTCATACATTTCTTCAATTGGATGTTATTAAAAAATGTAGTGAGGATTACTGTAGCCATGTTGTCCCTTAGAAACAAGATTGCTGTCCTTGGATATGACCACAGCTGCTGGAGGGATTGCAACTGTTTATGCCTATGAAATGGCCGCGAGTTACTCCATGTCCCACAGCCATCCTGTGCTAATGAACACTGTATCCAGGTAGTCAGACAGGTTTCAAAAGCGAAAGGCAGGCAGTTGTATCCAAGGACAGCTTGTTTCTAAGGGACAACATGGCTAGATTTATGGCAAATTATTCTCACACAGGTACATTATTTTTAACAACATCCTATTGAAGAAATGTATATAAAAATGGCAGATGAATTAAATTAAATGTGAATTCCGAGATGGGAATACCCCTTAAAACTAACAAGACCTCAGTCCAGATTCAGACCCATGACCAGACCACTTTTTATTTATTACTTCTGGGTCCAAAGAAATCCTTACTGGCATCACTCTTCACAGGCTCCTGACTTTAGATAACATCAGGACATCGTATAGACCAGTGATTTTCAACCTGTGTGCCGTGGCACACTAGTGTGCCGCGACACATGGTCGGGTGTGCCGCGGGGAAAGTTCTCCAAACTATGGTGCCCCCTGTGTTTTGTTTCCCAGAGAAATGTAAAATGAGAAATACTATAGTCATGAGGCTGTAGTACTACAAGTACCAGCTCATATGCTGAGTATATGAGCTGGCACTTGTACTCTGGCCTCATGGCCATAGTACTTCTCATTGTACCCCTTTATTTTGCAGTATATGAGCCACATAATAATCAGCACCATATACTAAGAACAGGGAGAAACTGAGAACTGTTGAGGAAGAGCTTTGTGTGCGTCTTTCCTCCATTCCTGCCAGGATATCCCTTTTGTGTAAATCGAAACAGGCCCAGGTTCCAGTAAAATAAATTTAGAATCTATATTATTAACTATATGTATAATATGACTGTTTAGTGTCATTTTGCGCTATTTTGGTTGGTGGTGTGCCCCAGGATTTTCTAAGTATAAAAAGTGTGCCGCGGCTCAAAAAAGGTTGAAAATCACTGGTATAGACCCATATGCTCTGCCACATATCAGATGCTTGCAAATGCTTAAAAGAAAACCCAATTTGTGAATAACTAATGGGCTGTATTTGTATTTTTCCAGGCTTGCAGGCCATTCATATTGAACATACTATGCATACACTCAGGAATATAGCTAGTGGTTATGCTTTATTAAATAAAGAGGAAATGGATATCTTTGAACATTGTTTCAAAGAACGTTAGTTGCTGTGTCAACATCTTTAGATGGCTGTTTATTGAACATAATCTTCCTCCATTATTGTATTTTGATCAATAATGCTTAGGACATTGTTTTAGAGATTCAACGTTGAGTGCAGTATGAATATATTACTATCCAGAAACGGTGATGTATCTTAATTATGGAAGCCTTTTTCAGCAGCACATCCCACCCCTCAATCCTGGGAATCAGGAATGAAAAAGCCTGTTAAAGGGGTTTCCCATATGCATTATTTAGGACAGAGCCACAGAAAATGTCATAAATTGATGATAAATGTGGGTCCAACCGCTCACCCCCTTCCTGTAGCCAGGAAGAACGGGGAGAGTGCTATGCATTTGTGGTCACTCTCCATTCAACTCTTTCGGAGCTGCAAGTTAAAGAGGGCATAACATTTTGAGGCACATCTGCTTCTTGTCTTAGCAACTTTTTGAAAACTCTAGATTTTAAGATGCACTAACTTTATCAAATTGTGTATCTGTTGATCAAATCTTTCTACTCTCTCCTATCCGTTATTAATAAATGGAGAACATTTGTTTGAATTTCGAAAGGCTGTACTGCGTAAAAGTGAATCTAGCCATGGAAATCATGGAAAAATTTGTCTAGTATCATAGGCTTATACTAGTTCATATCTGCTAAACCTGCTCTGTTAGCAGCCTCTGACTCAGGGGGTAAAGGTAGCGCTAATGCAGTAATGTTGACTCTACTTATTACACATAATAAACATAATGAAATTAAGGCATTCCTTCTACACAGTGACCCCGGAACAAGCAAATGTTTTCATTGTTTTCGATCATGTTCTTTCTGTATACACCTTTATCCTCTAAGCAAATATCAGATGTTTCTTATGCTCTTTTGTGCTGAGGCCTTCATATTAATAAGACAATAATGACGGTTACCTTCCTGTTCCCTAAAAGATCCCCAAGGGTCCACACACCACATTTCCGCCGGGTTTCCCGACTATTTCCGATTTGCGCAGGGTTTTTATGGGGGTTTTTGGCACACGCGACCGGATCGACACAAATCGGGGGGCGTGGCCATTGGACATCCCGAATGTTTCGGACTAAGCGCAGGATTTAAAATACAAATTGTGTCGCAAGACAATGCACTCACATACACTGGGAAGAAGAAGGTGAACTCCGGACCTCAGGGAGGGAAGCGACACATGCAGGATATCGGGTGCACAAACTTAGTGAATCGCACCGGACTTCATCCTCGTCGGACAACGCACCTCGGGGAATGCAACAGGACCGGGTAAGTAAATGTGCCCCAATATCCGGTCCAGTGTGCGGTCTTCAGTACATTTCATGTCAGCATGTTCCATAGCATTGATTTTCTTCCTCTTCTATCAGGTTTGCTATTCAGGATTTGCTGTAGAATTTCTTGCTAGTGTTGATAAGACATTTGCCGCAGCCTCCTGACCGCTATTGATTATCTTCAGTCCTGCTAAAGTGATATACGGAGGGAGAACATCAACATCAAAGAGCAAGTGTCTGAAGTATGTAGCCTCGAGACGCCTTCATTAATCCCTAGTGCAGCTACTAACAATACTGCCACTAGTGTATAAAGGGACAGGCTCATCTAACACATTGATGGTGAATTCATAAGATGTTCCCGAGATGTCTAATAGATGCTGGGAGCACAGGAACCCTGTTCTGGAGTGCTGCATACCATATATCAGTCATTTTTAGGAATGCATAAATGTCTATAACTGGTATGTCCTAAATCTTACGATGTTGACAGGTTCAGCCAACCATCTAATGTGTGTGGGGTACTCACTTTCCCTCTTGATATCAGCCCAGTATTTCAATTGTCAAGTCCTATTGCTCCACGCATCAACAGCTTTAATGCATTCAAAGCAATACAATAAATAATAAATTGTCAGCTGCCACTTCTCTGCTTGCAAAATGAACATTATTTTGGCAGCACGCTGACTCAATGGTTAGCACTACCGCCTTGTAGCGCTAGGGTTCTAGGTTCAAGTCCCATCCAGATCAACATCTGCAAAGACTTTGTGTGTTCTATACGTATTTGCGTGGGCTTCCTCCGGTTTCCTCCCACATTCCGAAAAACATACTGGTAGGTTGATTAGATTGTGAGCCCCATTGGGGCTCCATTGGGGACAGGGACTGAAGTAAGTAACCAGATTGTACATGGTGTTCTCTTCTGCTGGCAGCATGTTATAGAGCAGGAGGAGCTGAACAGATTGTACATAGTGTGCTATTCTAATGTAGTTACTCCTGCTCTATAATATGCTACATGCAGAACAGACACTATACACAATCGCCTTAGCTTCTCATGATCATTTGCCAGCAGATAAGAGACCATATACAATCTGCTCAGCCTCCACCTTTCCATCCATAAAGACTCTTAAAATAAAGTAATTACAGCAGATATTCTGTAGTTTGGTACCTAATACTCTGCTATAGATTGGCAGGTTTTTCTCCAGACAGGAATCCTTGTTAATCTAGCAACCATATAATAAAAGTCACCCGCTGTGTCTTATTTATTGCCTGGGAGCCTGACCTTTCCTGCTGATGACCTGTAATTTCAGGCTCTTTATCCTTCAGAGATGAATTATTTACATGTTTTATCGCTCATTATTTTTCTGTACTATTTATCTATTTAATAAGAAGAGGAAATGAATGTAAATATGTGGTAGCATTAAATGTAATGGCTGAGATGTCACCTGTTCTTTCTTTGTCTTCCTGCAGTGAAACCATCATGTTTCTCCATGAAATTTTTCACCAGGGTCTGAAAGCAAGGATCACTAATTGGCCCACTTTAATTTTAGGTATGTGAGACTGATTTGTATTCCTCTTAATAATATATGATTGAGACGTTGTTTGGCTACTATGTAGATTGCTGGAGCGTGTGTAGGGTTTCTTAAGATTCTCGCTTCATTTTGAAGTATCACATGTCTTGAGATTACCTTCCATTTGTCACTATATTTTATATCACTGATTCTTCTCCTAATGACCGATCTGTTGCTGAAGATGAAGTGTTTGAGGAAATTAATTCTTCAAGTGGCAGCTTGATGCTTTCTCAAGTGATGTAATTCCTTCTCACCAAGAAACACAACTATTAATTTTTATAATTACAGTGTTCAGGTTTCAGTTTTCTCAAGGCAAACTTAATGTTTAAAGCCTGAAAAGCCTAAATTACACATAGTCTTGTGTTAATCAGTAGTACACTGTGAACACTGGGGAGTTTCTGTATTTCGGTCCATTTTATAACTTTTTTTTCTGCATGTCTTTAGTAGTTTCCCCTCTGTACAGTGGTGTAACTAGGAGTGGCAGGGCCCCATAGCAGGCTTCGACATGGGGCCCCCCTTCCCACTTAAAAATTATACATATTTGTATACTCACACATGCAAGTTACAATCACACATTTGTACACGTATGCACATATGCTCATATAGAGCATATACACATACAGCGACAGTGACGTTTACAAACCAACAGCATATATACACACATACAGTATATGCAGACGACATACACCATATACACATACAACATATACACATCACAGGTGCAGCATATATACATCACATACCGTATATACTCGAGTATAAGCCGACCCGAGTATAAGCCGAGGCCCCTAATTTTACGAAAAAAAAAAAAAAAGGGAAAATCTATTGACTCGAGTATAAGCCGGGAGTGGGAAATGCATTGGTCACAGCCTCCCCAGTATATAGCCTGCCAGCCCCTGCCCCAGTGTATATAGCCTGCCAGCCCCTGCCCCAGTACAGACATTAACCCTGGTATTCAACACTGGTATTCTGAAGCCCTTTAACTCCTTCCCGACATTTGACGTAATAGTACTGCATGGCGGGAGGTGCGTTCCCGCAAAATGCAGTATCATTACGTCAAGCTTCTGGCGCCGACACCTTCCTCTAACACCCGCGATCGGAGATTTCTCCGATCGCGGGTGTTAACCCCTAACAGGGCGACCACGGCGTGCCAGAGGCATTTAAAACTAACCTAAAGTGAATCGGACCCCCCCGCGGCGCTTACCGGGGAAGTCCGCTGCTCCGATCGCAGCCCCGGGACTGCCGTTGCCCGGGGCTGCGAGATCTTCGTCCCGGTGCCGGGTCCCTGCCTTCTAGCAGGACCCGGCTGTAAGACACTGGGCATGCGCAGCATGCTCAGAGTCTTACATTACACAGTGCAATACATCTGTATTGCACTGTGTAACCTGTAAAGTAGCTTGAACAAGTGATCAGAAGATCACTTGTTCAAGCTTAGATGTCATTAACTGTAAAAAAAAGTTAAAACAATAAATAAAGGTTTTTTAAAATAAAAATAAATAATAAAAGAAAGTGAAAGTCCCCCCAAACACCACATTTCCCTGTACATAAATACTAAATATATTGATTAAATTTCTCAACCAGCATGAAGTACAATGTGTCACGAAAAAACAATGTCAAAATCAACTGGATATGTTAAAGCGTTTCAAAGTTATAACCACTTAAATAGACACATGTCAGATTTTAAAAAATGGGCCGTGTCAGGAAGGTGAAAAGTGGCTTCAGCGTTAAGGGGTTAAAGCCCGCTTGCACATAGTACACACTGCACTGGTCTTAGTAAATGTGCCCCATAGAGTAGACACAGTATTACCCCTCATGTACACACACTGGACTAATGACTGCTCCAAAGTTTTTTTCTTATTACTCTATATCCAATTAGAAAAGTTCATTAAAATTAGATGTCGATGATTGGTAGGTGCGTAGATATTGTGTGCCCCTTTCAGAAATTAAACACAGATATAGACATGATCTGCAGATTTTAAAATTTTTTTTCCAGTTTTCTGCTTTACATTTGCAATTGAACTCTACTTTTATGATTTAAAAGGAAACTTTTTTGCAAAATCTGCAGAAGAATATTTTCATACAGCTTCACCTCCGATTTCTGTCCAGTTTTAGGTGCACATCAGGTTCACTGCACAGCATATACTATACCACATCTACACCATCTGTCCTTGGATTGCTATGCCCTGTGTTGCTTCTTATCCTGGACGTCTGTGTTCCACTGTTTTTGAACACAAAATTTTAGTATAACTTTTTCAATTTCTTTTTCACCAAAAATTCAATAATGATGCAGTGTGTTCACTGAATGGTGATATAGCGGTGTATTTATTTGACAATATCTCCTATTTCTGATAGATTCACAGTGATTGGATGTATTCTTAACGGAAAATAAAACGTAGCTTTTATTTCTCAATTAAAATTATTAGGACAAAACTATACTGACAGACAAACAACATATAAAAAGATTCTTACTTCGTCAGTTATTGTCTTTAGTGGGTACGTGAGCATGTGTGCTCCTTGACCCACTCTGAGATTCTTGCGCTATGATTATTGGCGCATCTACTGACGGAGTTAATATGTAAAAACTAATGTGGATGGATTTCGGTTTCCATCCACATTCTATGGGTAGGCAGGCAGTATCAAAAAGTAGTGATCTCTAGATCCTCACTGCAGTAACCTCTGCTGTCACAGTTGTGAGAGTTGGCAGAGGTGCATCTATTTAGAGCAAGGGACTGTACTTGGCCCTATCTGCATGCTCCTATATTAGTTTGGATTGCTGGTCTAGACTACTTAAACTGACTTTTACGCCTGCCGTGTTCCCCTAACAGACCCTAGGACCCTAAGCGTTTCATTTTCACCATAAACTCATCAGGGGTCTAAGGTAAGGCTTAGTTAACTAGGGTTCATTATCTCATATGGCTAACACTGGCCGCGGTGCACACCACACAGACTATGAGATACATGGCTTCTTTGGGTGTAAAGCTTATTTATCTATTCAGCCCCTCTTTTCTCTATAGGCTTTTAAGTGGTCTGACACCTAGCTTTAACAAGAATGACCTCAACATAAATATTAAAGTGAATGTCGCTTCTGAGTGCACCTCGAATTAATAAAGTTTTGCTTAAAAATTGTGGGGCTACCAATGTGGCTGTCAAATAACCATTACTTCAGACATTAACCCTGGTATTCAACACTGGTATTCTGAAGCCCTTTAAAGCACAACTTGCTAAGGAATAAGGATATCATAAAGGGCACCTAGTACTTGGGATCCCTTTAAGAACCATAATGGAGCGCCCCTTAAGGACATTAAATATCAGTGCGGTGCTATTACTTTATTAAAAAAAAAACATACCATAAAGAGAAACTGTCATCAGATTTTACAACACTAAACTAGACTAGACACACATACAACATGTATACATCACATATATGTCAGATACATAATATGCTGTACAATGTGCAGCATAATGGCCCACATTTACTAAAAACAGTGTAAACTGCACTATATTACCTGTGTATAGTGCAGAGGGCGCCAGATTCATGAATTATGGCGCACGTTCTTCATGTATCTGGCACTCCCTGCACTACCCCTACAAGGTGCAACACTTTTTTGGTGCACTTTTTACATGGGGTGTGCAACACACTTCTGCCAGACTCTGCATGTTAAATGTATATCACAGTCTGACTGAGCAACAGAACGCCCATTTCGGAGCAGAATTTCGTGTTGTGTCGGGTATTGTGCAGTGTGCGCCACAAATTAGTCTCGGACACTTCTTAAATACATGTGCAAGCAGTTTGCACTAAAAAGAATGGACAAAGTCCGACAATAACTGGCGCAAGCACCTTAGTAAATGTGGGCCAAAATTTATTTAACGGTACATATCCTTCATTCTTTAGTGTCAGGTCAGATGACTGGGCCCCTTGACACTGCGAGCCCCATAGCGGCTGCTACCACTGTAGTTAACCCCCTGAGAACTACAACCCTGATGTCCATATGACTTTTGAAGGGATTGTTTTTATAGGCGAATGGAGAAAATATAAGAAGGTATATGCTGTGGCAGCAAGTACAGGACAGCACCTCTTAATGTGGAGCTCACTATAGTTACTATAGTGCTATACTAAGGAGTATCGATTTCTGTGTATTTTGTCCACATTATTAATACGAGCTGCAGCTCCTATGACATGAATATTTTCAAATCCTCAAATCCCTAAAGTGATATCTACATAACGCTCTGCTATTAGGTATAGTTCTACTACAGAAGATCATGGGCTGGTTTACCCATTAGTTACTATGGGTACGTACTAGTTTATTATGCCGAATTCTTACTTTTCACATCGGAAATCGTCGGGTATTCCGTCGATAGTGCGGACCGCGGACCCTTAGTAAATGAGCCTCATCGAGTATATAAATATTTATATTTTCTGAAGGGACAGAAGGGCCCCATACAGACGTCTTCTACAGGGCCCTGCCTCTCCTAGTTACACCTCTGATAATAGATTCAGGTACAAGCTTATTGGTGGGTTTATTAAATGGGAACAATGTAAATAATGGAGTGCCAAGAGTCATACCCAAATCTGTGGAGTTATCTGAGGATAACCGCTTAATCTCTAGTTTCAAGGTAGCTATTTTCTTCCATTCATGTCTTGGTAAGCAGTTCTTCTGCGATTCCAAATACCTAACCTATTACTCAGACCGTTCTTCTGTATTTCCCGCAGCGGATTTGTTTGATATTCTGCTTCCTATGCTGAATATTTACCAAGAATTTGTACGGAATCATCAGTACAGTCTGCAAGTCCTGGCAAACTGTAAGCAAAACCGCGACTTTGACAAACTCCTCAAGCAATACGAAGCCAATCCAGCCTGTGAGGGGAGGATGCTGGAGACGTTCCTGACTTATCCAATGTTCCAGGTAATGTCATCATCAATGAATTTGATGTGGAATGTGAATACATATATTCACGCTCTGATTTCATCGTTCTAGTGCATTTATTTATACACATATATTTATGTCAATTAATGACTGATTATTACCAATTCTAGACTTCAGCTGAAAGCCCTTGAGAACGAATATATAGCTGCATGATAACTGTGTAGTAACTGCAGATAAATTCAGCACTTCAAACAATAGGGATCGACCATAGATAATTATTGGTTGATCTGCAGGCGAATAGACCATGTTACCATGGTTGTAGCAGCTATCAGGTCTATTGTGCGAAACAATACAGAATTTTTCTAATCCATAGACGGATGCAGAGATCGGGAAGTATTCGTTTTATTCCATAATTAACCTTGTTGACTGAATGAGTGAATATCCATTCAGAGCTTTACTTCCTGCCCTTGCTAAACGCCGGCCTTGCTTTGATGCTAATGCGATTCTTGGTATTTGTAACGCGCGAGTGGGATGTAACACAGCGCAGCAGAGATCTATGTCACGACATTGGTGCCACTGGGAACAGGATGCAATAAATGGAACTTAAAGGGAACCAGTCACCAGATTTTACTCTGTTAAAGTACAATCCCCCACAGGTAGGATATGAAATGTCCTTTTTAGAATTCCCTCTTTTCTGTGGTATCTCACTATTTACCTATAGAAAATCTCCAACAAACTCATAAAAAAAATAAGCAGAGAAGAGTCATATTTTGGAAAGTTTAGAGGTTGCATGGGGGGCGGTCACTTCAAACACTTCTATCTTTCTTCTCTCTTTATAGCACCTACATGGTTTTGGTGTTATATTGAAGATAAGATTCTCATCTTTCACATTGCACCAGGCTTGTGGTTTTATGAGCTACAGAACCAGAGATACAAGCAGTTATAGATCTAGACAGGAACTGGATTTTATACTGCAAATATTTCCAATCGGGTCTTTAACAAGCCTGATACAAACCAAAAGATTAGTTTCTCGTCTTTAATATCACATCTCTGGCAAAATATGACTCTTCTCTGAATATATTTACATGAGTTTAGTGGAGATTGTTTTATAGGTAAATGGGTGAGATTCCACATAAAATAGGGAATTCTAGAAAGGATATTTCATACCCTACCAGAGAGGGCTGGTAGTTAATGGAGTAAAAGCTGGCGACAGTTTCTCTTTAAAGAGGATAATACTCAGTTCTTTGGAACTTGCAAACTAGCAAGTTCGCCTTGGCCGTTGCACATTGTCTGGGATTCATTATCAGGTAGGTATTGTCTACCCCATATTCTGCCAGTGGACTATTCTTTCTCTTACATATTATGTATCAATGAACAAACCACTGGAATAAATGCAACATCCTACCTAAATTGGGATTCCACTGGCTGCCATGGATGATTGGAGATTTTTTTGTATGTCATCTCCATTTTCGTGCTAAAGCCCGTTCTCTCTCAAGAACATTCCCAAAGGTTCTAACTGATCCTAAATTGATGTCATATCCTAGCGATAAAACATAATTTTCATATCCTTATGATACAAAAATAACCCCCGGTTGTTGTATATGGCAATTTTGGGCGTCACGGTGGCTGAGTGAGTAGCACTTCTGCCTTGCAGTGCTGGGGTCTTGAGTTCGAATCCCACCCAGGTCAACATCTGCTAAGAGTTTGTATGTTCTCTCTGTGTTTGTGTGGGTTTCCTCTGGGTCCTCTGGTTTCTTCCCACACTCCAAAAAACATACTGTTAGGTTGTTTAGATTGTGAGCCCCATGGGGGCATGGACCAATTTGTCATGCTTTGTGCAGCGCTGCGTAATCTGTAGGCGCTATATATAAAGAATTATTATTATTATTATTATCCAATGTGTAAAAAGTTTTTATGCATCTTAAAATTATAATATTGTTTTAACTGGTTTGATATTTCATTCATTAATTTTTTTTTTTAAATGAAGTATGTTATGCAGTAAAAAAGAAGTTACCATATGTATTGGTTGTCTTTCTTCTTGTAGATACCTCGGTACATCATAACTCTCCATGAGCTTCTGGCCCATACACCTCATGAGCATGTAGAGAGGAAAAGTTTAGAGTTTGCTCAGTCTAAGCTGGAGGAACTTTCCAGGTAAGCCAACAGGACTGCCATTAAACTATTGGCTGACCATACATTTTTGTTCTGTAGCATGTACAGCTATTACTATAACTCTTAAAGTAAGTCTACCACATGGGTGCATTGCTTCTAAGCCACACACAGTTACATGCTGACATGTGCCTCCTGAAACAGGAACTGTTCTTGTTTTCGCTTTCAAAAGCTTTATTTTTTAGAAAAATATCTCTTTAAACTATGAAAATGAGCCTCAGGGGCTCCTGTGCCATAAACAGGAGCCCCTGAGGCTCATTTTCAGAGCCATTCTGGCTCCGTTGTCTGATTCGTCACACCTCGGAATTAGACACACCAAAATTGAGTTGTGAATAATTAGCAGATGGCAGAGCCAGAAGGGACTCCTTTGATGTAGACAGGAGCCCCTGAGACTGATTTGCATAAATGGCTGTTTTCTCAATAACTAAGCTTTTAGAAGCACAGCATGTTGCTGTGCTTGGTTTAGAAGGACTGCATCCATGTGGTAGATTTCCTTTCATGTATGGTCTTTACCCAGCTTTGGAGTGGAGAAGCCCATGTGCCATATAAGCAATGAAAATTGGTGGGCACCATATCTGAAGGAGTTAAGATAATGGTAATCCATTGATTTCATGATAGGCCCAATCCCACACCTGCTGACTCCTTCTGGTCTGTGCAGGTGCTCTAGTAAACCTAGAGAAAAATACTAGAAAAGCCTAGTATTTCAGTACTATTCTTCTCGTGTAATGCACAGTATAAATAAATGGCAATTTTATTCATGGCTTATGGAGTTTTCAGGTTAAAACTTCTTAACAAGTCAGACTTGAAGTTATCCGGGTTGCTTATATGTATATCTGACATTTGTAGTACAGTAATTAGTGCTTATTATTTTTTCTTCAGTTTAGTACCTAGAACCCATCTGGCTTAAGTGTCTGGGTTTGGGTTCTGTAGATCAAAGTAACACTAGCGTCATATGACCTGTAAGAGCAGAGGCTTTTCTTAAATATGGCACCAAAAGCATGTTGTTACTAGAGAACTAAAGATAGTGGGGTCTGAAGTAACAGCCTCACAACTTGACTAATTTTTGGCATATTTGGCTTTTTTCTGCTCTTTTGCATATGACTTTGGAGGAGGTTTTTCTTATAGGTAAATGGGTAACATTTCACATTAAAGAGGGAATTCTAGAAAGGACACTTCATACCCTACCTGAGGGGGCTAGTAATTTAATGGATAAAATCTGTTGACAAATTTACTTATAAGGGTATGTCTTTGCTTTAATGGGAACCTATCACCACTTTTTTACAAATACAGCTAATGACAGGGTCCCATGGAGCCCTATTAATTGACACCCTTCTTTTTGCTAAAAATAGTTTCCCTTACATCCCTGTAAATTAACTTTATGTTATATTACCTGGCATCAGAGGGGACGTGCCCTACTCAGCTGGCCCATCCCATCTACTCCTCCCCATGCCTCCTCTTAGCATTCATCAATTAATGTCTTGTGACCATGTAGTTGTCATAAAAGTTCCTCTATCCAGTTACATTTGCAACGTCTACCCTATGTATGTAACTGATCACATGAAATCACAGCGTGCCTCCATCTGCTTCTACCCCATCCTCCACAAAGGCATGCTGTGATTTCATGTAATCAGATACATACATGGGGTGTATACTTCAAATGTACATGGGTAAAAGACTTTAGATGACATCACCTTTGTCACATGACATGAAGTGCCCAATGATGTAACCAAACTCTCTAAATGTTCCACATAGCAACATGTCCTAGCAATGAGACAGGAACAAGGAGGCAGGGCAATCCAAGTACAATTTAATATGCAGGACTCGATTAGTGGCGTTGGACTCACATCAGGTGATTGAGACAGAATTTTTAACATCAGCAGCCATGGAAAGGAACCATTTAGGGATAAGGGCAATGCTTTGTAATCATAGTTTTTAATGAAGTATTTATTTTGGGTGGGTTAATGTAAATGGCAGATACTAGTATCACCAGTGATAATTGGATTGGTGCACCTTGGTTCTAAAATGTGTGTAATGATTTCCCTATTGGGTCGGAGCCTATAGGACAGGTGTGAAATAAATAAATACATTTTCTGTTTTCAAGTGATTTTTATGGTATATGATAAAGTAGATAATTTACCACTGAAATGGATCATCTAAATAAAAGGCAATTTTATTTTTTTGCTCCTTTAATCTTTGTAGATGAGACCTGCTCTATTATTGTGTAGAAACCTCTGCCTTTGTATTCTTCCCATCCATACTTAGGTCAGTCATGTGGTGTGCTTAAAAATGAATAGAAAGCATCTTTCTGATCTACTGCAGATCAGATTAAAAGATTATTTGCCTGGGTCATTGGCTGCCGCAGTGGCTCAAGGATAATTCACTCATCAGGAAAATATAGATGCTATTGCATCATTTGTCATGCCTGGCTCGGAGAAGACACTTAAAGGGAAATAGCCAGATAGTGTTTCCTGTATAATTTTTATAACCGCTGTAGGAGAGTGCAGCCATCAAAATCCATCATGATAAACCAGGGACATTTACTGATCAATCCAGGCACCGTGACTGTGGTAACCTTCTTATATTTGTTATCCAAGGCCTCCTTCCTTCCGAAACCAACTCCATAATGTTATTACTATTACTGCAGCTGTACCCCATAATGCCATAGTCAATACTGCAGTTATTCCCCATATAGTCATAACCATTACTGCAGCTATACCCCATATAGTCATAGCTAATACTACAACTATACCCCATATAGTCAGTCATTACTGAAACAAAGCCTTTCATGATAATTTCTTAACAACGTTGGACTACCCCTTTTAAGGATTTGCTTCATAGTATGTAGACAATGCCTATATTTATTAATTTAATACATTGGCATTCGCAAATACCTTAAAGGCCTCATGCACACAAATGGGGCCTTAGTTTGCCCGCCGCAAATGGTGCGTTGTCTCGCCCCACTGTGACTGTGCACGGAAAAATATAGGACATATTCTATATTTCTCTGTAATTCGCCACTTGCTTCTCTATGGAGAGGGGAGGGGTATGCTTTATGTACATAATAGTTAAACACCTTACATTATAGATTAATCTTTCCTTTATCTTTTGGGTTTTTTTATTCTCATAATACCATCTCTAGGCTTATTTGAGCCTCCTATATTTTGTTTAAAAGAATAGATCACTTGAGCGTTTGGACAACTTCCAGAACTCGTGCGGCACTAGTTTTAGAACCCACATACGTAGTTGTTACAGCTCATATGTAACCTTAGTAATTTGGCAGTAAATAGTAGAGCCATCTGCTGGCAGTAAGTATAGGGACATGAAGGTCTGGAAAACTGTGTAAGAATACTGCAAGTCAGTATGAGAACTGTGTTGGTAAATATAGATAATATTATGCACTGACGTTCTCAGTTGGCTCATTGCACATTTATGAAAAATATATTATGCATTCATTGACAAATGGTGGAAACCTTTTATTCTACTTTGGGGATAGTTTTCTTACTTGCAGCTGTACCCCATAAAGTCATAACCATTAACGTTTCTGTAGTCCTAGTTTCACAGCTTTTTACAGCTCTGAGGTAGTACTTTGATACACGAGTGAAAAACTGACCTCACTAGTATGGAATACTTATGCCATCCATTTTATTTTACGTAAATGTTGACTTCGATCGGGCAGTTTGATGCACGACTCGGAGCAGAGTGGTACATGCTACGTTTTTCTCTGATAGGATCATTGGACTGTAAAAAAAACATCTGTTATTGGGATAGCACAATAGACTATCAATGAGTCTAAGCTCTGTTCGAGTGGTGTCTGTAGTCATAAATAAAATTCATTTGTTGGAAAGAGACTTATCTGGGCATTCACATTTAATTTTATTCATATATATATATATATATATATATATATATATATATATATATATGTAAATCTTCAATTGCATGTTATTAAAAAACATAATCTACCTGTGTGAGGATTTCCCATAAATGTAGACATCTTGTCCTTGAAAAATTAGATAGCTGTCCTTGGATATAACCACCTCTACACCCTGGCAGTGGCGGTCACACATGCACTATTTAGTCTTGCCTGTCAGTCTTTTCAAATGCAAAAACTATTTTCCTTTATTCAATAATGATGCAGTGAAATAATAAAAAAAAAAATTATAATATATCATTGTTTCGCATGTTCAGATTGGAGGCAGTGATTAACCTTATCCAGATGACCAGGTCTTATGATATTCTTGCATCTTCCTATATTGCATTGTCCTATGTCAACAGGTAGATCATTGATTGTATATTGTGCTGTACAGGGTGATGCACGATGAAGTCAGCGACACAGAAAACATCCGCAAAAATCTGTCGATTGAAAGAATGATTGTGGAGGGCTGTGATATACTACTAGATACAAGCCAGACATTCGTACGCCAAGGTAAGTTTTACTATTTAATCCCTCCATTTTACCAGTGTAGTGTACGCCATGTGTAAAAAATTCTGCAGGCACAGCACGGACCACATTTAAAACCATTTCATATGGATGAGTTTACAGTATAAAATGTGGCCTGTGTGTCAAGTACATTTACCGTAGAGCCCTTAGATTTGGTTCTTGCTAGTTCATATCTCTTCATGTTCCACTATGACCCATCTACGTCTACTTTTAGATACATAATTAGATACCTTATTGTACATCACAAGACCAATGTGGTCAGGGAGAGGCTGTAAGATGATGCATGAGGGCACATCACTACAGATAAAGCAGGGACTAGCGGAGCTGTGGCGCATATGCAGTAGCATATCTACCAAGTAAATTTAAAGGAAATTTATATCTTGTTTAATCCATGAACTGACTGGTATTGCTGAAAAAACTATTATAAATTTATGATAATGTGGCTCCTGTGGCAGCTCTGGCACTTCTCCTCTTACCCTAATATGCACAGCTTCAGAGAACTCTGTATTCATTCATTGTGTTGTTCTTGATAGGCAGAAGTAATCAATCGATGCACCATCCCCCAGCTGCTGTGTATGAGTCCTCCGGCTCAGGTTGATTAGTCCTGTCTGGACCGTTCAGGCAGCTCTTTTATGTACGGAAGCAAGTCTACACCTAGCTTTCCCAAGGTCCAGAATTTTATAATAGTTTTTTTTAGCAAAACCACTCAGATCAGGGATTAAATATGATTTGTTTATGCATCATTTACAGCATTCTCAAGGTATGTTTGGTTCACAATGCATAAAAACAAATGGTAAATTTCCTTTAAAGGGAACCTACCACCACTATTCTACCTATAAAGGTAGATTGGGTGGTAGGTGGATGTAAGGGACGTGAGGATAGCTCTTTTTAGAGCTAATCCTCACTTCCCTGGTAACTTTTGGTAAACTTTATTCCCCTAATATGTAAATTTTGTTATGTGGCTATTGGGGCGTGGAGTAGCCGGGCACAAGGCTACACGGCGCGGCTACTCCACGCCCCAGTAGCCACGTTACTCCTCCTACCCTGTTGTGTGCGGCGCGCAGCTCCTCGTAGCTGCGTGCCCTCGTCCGACATGCTGGCGTTCTGCGCAGCCACAGCTCCGAGGCCGGAGCTACTGCGCATGCATGCATCCGGAGCTACCGCACACAACAGGGTAGGAGGAGTAACGTGGCTACTGGGGCGTGGAGTAGCCGCACCGTGTAGCCTTGTGCCCGGCTACTCCACGCCCCAGTAGCCGCATAACAAAATTTACATATTAATAAAGTTTACCAAAAGTTAGCGGGACGTGAGGATTAGCTCTTAAAAGAGCTATCCTCACGTCCCTTACATCCACCTACCACCCGATCTACCTTTATAGGTAGAATCGTGGTGGTAGGTTCCCTTTAAAGGGAACCGGTCAGAAGAAATTGACCTAATAAACCACTAGTAGGATGTGGTCAAGTAGATTACCTTCCAGATCACGTTTCTTTCATGGACCAGCATCATGCAGGCAAGGAACTCTTAAGTCAGATGTAAATTAATGTATAAAGCGGCAGAGTGTTTGTACTGTCAAGTTCTCCCTGCCTCATAATGCTGTCTCTGCAATGATTGACATCAATCACCAGACTTCAGGAGACCTGATAAGTAACATATCCGTTTACTATGAAGGTGGTATTCTAAAGTGGGGAGAGCTTGACTTCAGTGCTAAACTTTTGCCTCTGTGACTTTATAGTACCAATTAACATCTCAATTCAAAGATAATTTTGTGGATGATGCCACCACCCTGAGCCATGAACTGGAAAGTGTTGAGCAGCTTGAGAACCCAATGGTAGTGGTTTTGGAGGTACGTTTCTACAGAAGGGATCAGTTTTGGGGTCATCAGTTTTGACAAAAACAAACTTCAGACATTTCTAGTTATAGGCCGTAAAGAGGGGTTCATTTTTGTCACTTTGTGCTGTTGGGTTCCTTTTAAGTTGTTATTCATTTGTGTTTATTTTACCACTTTCTATGTTATTCGTAGATTAATATAGTTGTGAGAATTATATATTGGCAAAATTATCTAACTTGACATTCTAAGGAATAAAGGCAATTCTAGCCACAAAGCTCAAAATCCAGTAGTAGCTCATTCAGCTGGTGTTTCCTCACTATTACCCCTGGAGGAATTGAGGGAGGACAGACGTTGAGTAGCATAAATACCAATAAATACCTGTCGAGACTATGATGGGTAAGAAGCACGTTACCACTGTAGATTTATGTAGCAGAAGTAGGAGAGTCCTTGTTACATGTTAGCTCTAGGAGTTTTTATGGCAAAGGTATCTAAGCTGTAGCTGAATAAACATAATCCAGATGTGACCTGCTGTAATATTTATATGGACCAATAATATGTTTATTATCTAGATTTCTTATTGCTAATTTAACTAGCCCTAAGGATCCGTTAACATTTGGCGCACAGTTGCACAGTGTTCTTCAGATCCTACATTTATTTTATTGAGAAAATGTCGTAACAATGTTCTGTTAGTATAAGACTGAATAATATGTCTGTCAAAGACACAAAGATCTTACTCGATGTAGGAAATTTAATCATTTGTGCACATTTATGGTCACAGTAATTTAGCTCTCATCGCAAGATCTAACATATTCCATATTTTTTATGTAGGAATCGGTGACTTTAAATGTATAATTTCTAGATTGATTGTTAGATCATGAGATCACCATCACATTATAGATATGTCCATTTCAGGTACTCTGATCCAGGTCCCGTCTGTAGAGAGAGGGAAGCTCAGCAAGGTTCGCCTGGGGCCTCTGTCTTTGAAAAGAGAAGGGGAAAGGCAATGCTTTTTATTCACAAAACACTTCCTAATATGCACAAGAAGCTCAGGGGGGAAGTTGCATTTGCTCAAGGTAAGTCTTCATGGGAAAGTTTCTTGTTGACATAACTGGCATACAATATAGTATATGTTCTTTATTGGGTGGGTGCCACTTTTATGTTTTCCCAGTTGAGATATTATACTGTAGGCAATGGAGATAATACAGTATTCATTGTCTGAGAGCTTGGGTCGTTGGCATTGTTCCTTTTTAGATGTTTCAGAAAAATCAGACACATGTTTTGGGGTTTTTTGTGGTGAAATTGGTGGTGAGAACATCATTACTCATAGAAATACATAATAGAAATACAATTTATACCTATTCCTAGACTCTACACTGAGTACAAACAACATAATAGAAATACAGTATGGATTTGGGTACATACAGAAAGATCACTGTGAACTTTCCCTTTCCATACAAAGCAATGTAAATGGTGCCATGGACCCTTCTGTATTAAACCTGAATGGAAGCTAATGTGGGTAGAGGAAGTAGACCGTATCTGTTGTATGGAGGAAGTCAGAAATTGGTCCAAATGGATCCTGTTTAGGAATTCCCCCTCCTTCTCTAACTGGCTCCAAATGCCCCCCTAGGCTCTGTCCCTGACCCCTGTGCCTCTCCTTTACGTTTGGTTCCAGAATATCTGCCCACACCATCGCGAGGAGCAACCTACCCCCCCTTCTCTTCCTCATTTTCCTTTACTCATTCCTGTTTTCCCACTGGTTTATATTGTTTTAATTTACTATGCCATATATTGTTAAAACGAGCTAGTGACCTACTTGATCATTTTTGCTCTTCTATTCATGCTTTACTATGGGGCTGCGACCCGAACACATGCCAATCTTGTGGGCTTCCTGCTCTTTTTCTATACATTATATGCATACTTTAATAAAGTTTATTGAACCATAAACCTGAATGGATAATGTCTTTGTGCATGTTCTGGCTTTTTTTTTTGCTTGCATATACATAATTTAGGATCAGTGAAGCTCTTCGACCATTATCGATCATTACCAATATATCACATACCGTACACGTATCAATGCCATCTGAAGGACATGTCATTTGTTTCATGGCATCAGATAATATCAGGAAGCTGCCTCTGGTCAAAGATCATTTCACGGTTGTTGAGTTTCTGAGGCTTCACATATAAAACCTGCATACAACAACACAAATTTATATTGAAGCTTTTTTTTTTTACCAGAAGGGGTAAAACATCTTGTATTCTTTCCCTGACACAAGTTCTCAATGACAATTCAAAGTGTGAAGGGACTTGATATCGCATCAACATAATGCAGTTGGAAATATCAGAAGGTCTGAAGGCAGTGTAAGGTTAATACTCAGTGTGCACTTAGCTTAAAGCTACAGAATATGTAAAAGAGAAATCTCAGGCATCTCAGTTGGTGAGGAAGATGAGGAAACAATAGATGACAATGAGCTAAACATTAGGTATTATCTGACAGCTTTCTGTAATGTGCCCTAGGCCAAGTGACATGACCTGTACAGCAGGAGTGAGATGGATGGCATAGAAAAGTGTGGATTACCTCTCTATTACCTCTAGCTTATACTGCTGTCATGTATGTCAAAACGTATATTTATTATGTTTCTTAATGTACAAAGACAGATAAACTTTCTAAACACAGTTATTCCCATTACTTAAAGGGGTATTCCCGTCACAGTAGGCTATCCCCTATCCCAGTGATGGCGAACCTATGGCCAGAGGCGGCACTCAGAGCCCTTTCTGTGGGCACCCGGGCCATCGCCCCAGCACACCAGACAGAGCTAAAAGAATCTTCCTGCAGTTCCAAGCAACTTAAAAGATGCTGCTTTCAGTCATATTTTGATACTTAGTACACTACTTGGGACTGTAGAAAGAGGGAGAATGAATAGACAGGGACGAATTATCTTTGGAGGACCTCCTGCTGGCCCCATGATTCTCTATGCACAGAGGGACACTGGAAGGAAGCTAAAATTATGCAAATTTCCTATCTTTCTACTGTGTTGCTGTCCTCAGGCGGCCAATATGATTGAAAGTTGTTGAAGATCAGGGAGCAATAAGTTACTGCTTTAATTTTTGGTTGGCGATAAATTAAGGGGTTTTTTGGATGCTTTTTGGGCACTCGGCTGCTAAAAGGTTTGCCATCACTGCCCTATCCACTTCCTAATGGGTCGGGAGCCCAGCATTTGGACCCCCTGAGATGTGAGCAACTAATATTCTACTCATCTCTATGGCACCGACAGAGATCGCTGAACACATTACATGTTGATTGAACAGGCTCGACCTGCCACTCCATTTATTTGGGATACAACAGAACCCTGTTCTTGGGATTAATTGGTTTCCCACTGCTAGCACCCCCACTAGAGATGAGCGAACACTAAAATACTCGAGTGCTCGTTACTCGGGTCAAACTTTTCCCGATGCTCGAGTGCTCGTATCGAATAACGAACCCCATTGAAGTCAATGGGAGACTCGAGCATTTTTCACTGAAAGATCACATTGAAAGAACACTGAAGAATACATTGCAGATGTTCCATTCATCTGCTAACTTATCGTAAGACATGCGTGCCGAACTTTGTTCTTCACAATAGTATGTGAGTATGTTTCCATACATCTGCAATGTGTTCTTCACACACTGGGGCAGATTTATCAAGAGTCTGAAAGTGAGAATATTTCTAGTTGCCCATGGCAACCAATCATAGCTCCCCATTAAAATATTCATGAGTATTGGTAAAATGAAAGCTGAGCTGTGATTGGTTGCCATGGGCAACTGAAAATATTTGACTTTCAGACTCTTGAGAAAATCGGCCCCCAATGTGTTCTTCACTTAAATGATCCTGTGTCCACTGTTTTCATTGTATTCTTCATGTTTTCTCACTGTGTTTCATTAAGTAAATGCTCGATACGTCCGAGCACGAGCCGTTTCGAGTATACTAATACTCGAAGAGCATCAAGCTGTATACAAGTATACTTGCTCATCTCTAACCCCCACCAATTAGCAGGTTACTCCCTATCTGTGGATTGGGATAATTTGTTGTGACTTGACAACCCCTTTAGTACTGTAGTTATCTAATACCAGACAAACGTCTGCACTATGATGTGGAAAAGTCTGTTGATCTGTCTGCAGTTGGATAATGATCCTGAAATGTTTCTTCTCAGTGATAAACTTTAAAGTCGTCTTCTAAGCCAGTCCGTCATCTAAGGAAATCTGCCATCAAAATAAGAATTATATTTACATTTGCTATCTGTGACTTTCCTTCCCTTTCAAAATGAACTGTTAAAATTATTACAGTCCATATAGTCTGCATTTCAATATGATATATCATCTCTAACAGACAGGTGGGGTCCGTCGCTCTTTGATCGAATATTAGTTGATTGAGGAACCGGACATTAACGAGGATGACTGTAAGTAACACTTCTACCTTCATCTACTAGAAAAGTTGCTAACATTCTGACCTCCTCATAATCCTCATATCCCCAACAACTTCTCAAAATGTGGTTGTGATTTCAGATATAAAAAAAAATATCAGGCTACAATTGCATACATAATCACATGCACAAAATCAAACATGTTCTACACCCACACACGATAATAATAGATGTACACTCTCACGCCACTTTATAGGTACACACCATGCTGTAATGGTTGGACCCCCTTTGCTTCAGAACTGCACTGCAATTCTTGTGGCATAGATCAACAAGGTGCTGGAAGCATTCCTCAGAAGATTTGGTCCATATTGACATGATTGGCACACACAGTTGCCGCAGATTTGTCGGCTGCACCTCCATGATGCGAAATCTCCCGTTCCACCACATCCCAAAGATGCTCTATTGGATTGAGATTGGTGACTGTGGAGGCCATTTTGAAGTACAGTGATACTCATTTGCTATAGATGTGTCAAGAAACCACCAGGCAAACGACATTTTCTCTTTTTCCAATCTTCTACTGTCCAATTTCGATGAGCTTGTGCAAATTGTAGCCTCAGTTTCTGTCTTAGCTGAAAGGAGTGGCACCCGGTGTGTTCTTCTGCTGCTGTAGCCCATCTGCCTCAAAGTTCGACGTACTGTGCATTCAGAGATGTCTCTTCTGCCTACCATTGGTTGTAACGGTGGGTGGATTTGAGTCACTGTTGCCTTCTATCAGACTCGAACCAGTCTGCCATTCTCCTTGACCTCTGGCATCAACAAGGCATTTCCGCCCAAAAACTGACGCTCACTGGATGTTTTTCTTTTTCGGACCATTCTCTGTAAACCTAGAGATGGTTGTGCGTGAAAATCCCAGTAGGATCAGCAGTTTCTAAATACTCAGATCCAGCCCCTTCTGGCACCAACACCATGCCACGTTCAAAGGCAACCAAAATCACCTTTCTTCCCATATGATGCTCGAGTTTGGAACTGGCAGGAGATGTTTGCACCATGTCTACATGCCTAAATGCACTGAGTTGCCGCCATGTGATTGGCTGATTAGAATTAAGTGTTAACGAGCAGTTGGACAGGTGTACCTAATAAAGTGGCCGGTGAGTGTATATTAGTACTTAAGAAGACCTGTCACCACCAAAAAGACCCCCAACAAATATCCCCCCATAATCCTCTCTCGAGCCCTTTCTATATCTGCCAATTTTTTTCTAAATTTATGTTGGGGAACTTGTTGTAAACGATCCAACCTCTTACCAAATAAAGGTCGGATCTCGTATCCTCGTGCTTGAAGTCGGCTTTATTTCATGAAGGGCGCGGCCGACACATCCCACCACGCCCCGTCAGCTAGGACCTAAGGAAAAGCCGGCAGTTATCGCATATGTTGTGAAATCGCTGCCGGCCCATGCGACGCGCTGCCGCCGGCTTGGGGGGATTCTGCAATGTTTTTTAATGCTGCAATGTTTTTCAGTTTTGTTCTATCGTCTGTGGCAGAGCAAACAGCAGTATAAGTAGCATAATTTGCAGGTGATCTGTCAAGTGGAGTCCTTGTTCATCGCAAACCAATCAGATTGAATTTTCTTTGTAAATTGCCTTTAGAAAAAAATAAAGAAAACAAATGATTGACTGCCATGAGCAGCTACTCCACATTTTCTTTGCACCATTTTTTAAAGTCCCCCCCCGGACACAATCACTTTAACATGCGAGTAACATTTACTGTTATTAACTGTACTTTTTCTGTATATTTTCATAAATATGGTGGTATATAAAATACTTTTTATTACGTATTTATTTTAAAGTTTTTTTTTCATTTTATTTTATGAGTATTTGAAGGAATCCACACGCACGATTTTCCACAGAACCCCAAACTGTCTGTAAATTCCTACCCCAGTCCATTAAAATGATCAATGAAAATAAATTGTACGTGACAGATTTTTTTAAGCCCAGGCTCCAGTTTTACAAATTAGAATAATTTTTTAATATTTTGCACTTATATGAATGCTTCCAACGTTCCCATTTCATCTTTCTGTTGGAATACATAAATAGTATTTTGCTATTTTGCCGTTTTTTTTCTTAAAGGAAAAACAATAGCAGCAATTTTTTTTGAGTGAACTAGAAATGCAAAAAAAAAATTGTAATTTTTATTGCTACACAACTTATTAATTTATGTATTTAACCACACCCTCCCTCCCAGGTTACCCACAGAGATGGCATTTATGTGCCTTTGGGAAGCTACATGATCAGTAGATGGGTGTCCAATACAAACAATTTTAACTTTGAAATGCAAGTATTGTTCATTGGGGCACATTTAGGCTCACACAGCGATTTCATGCTCATCGCACGCTCGGAACGCCGCCGAATGCTGCACGGAGTAATCATGCTACACGCCCATGGCACGTTCGGCCGTCGTCCCGCAGCTGCGGCATGTATCGAGTCACCATCACACCGCATTGTGGGGCCTTACTACCAGTCCAGTCACTCACGGCGCATTCTCCAACGAGGATTTGGGTCTGCCGGAATTCAAGACCTAGGTCCGCCCCGATGTCCACCGGTGGCGCTGCTGCGCCGAGCTCCGCGGAGTTCACCTGCTTCTTCCCGATGGATGTAAGTGCTGATCTTGCGACACAAATATTTTTACATTCCGCTGTTTTTGCGAATCCGTGGCGTTCCGACGGCCACGCCCCCGATTTCTGTCGCGTGAAAGCCAGCGCCGATGCGTCAACATCTGGGACAATTCAGGGCAAATCGGAAATTGTCGCGAAATGGCGCGATTCGGACCCTTAGTAAATGAGCCCCATTTGTCATAAAATCCCTTTAACTAATTTGTAGCGCAGGATAGTAACTATTCTAACTATAATTCTCAACAGAGCCTAATTTTTGATACGCACCGACACAATAGTTGGGGGTGAGGGCTTTTTCCTATGTGATCTATTTTGTATCGGATCCTTAAATTTCACGTTCCTGTTATGTTCTGTGCTGAAAGATTGGTTATTTATTATATGGTAGCAGGAATTAGAACCTGTATTGTATCATATCATATCGTTGTCTGGTCTCCACATGTTGTTTTTTTCTCCACCGCCATATAAATGATGTGAAGGAAGCAATGACAGGACCCCTTACTGATACTGAATCTATCCATGCCACCTCATTAGCTGCGTAGCAGGAGATGCTTATTTATCATCGATGTCATCCCACTGGTACACCATAGCTTATGATGGCATAAAAATATTCTGTAGATTTCATTTATGGAAACTTTATAACGTAGAACCAGGTGCAACTTGTAATCTTAAAAAAAAATCTGCCCCTACAGCGCCTCCCTTATCTATGTTAAAAACACACCAGACTATACATTCATCTTGGTCAGACATGAAACATGTAAGGTGATTTTCAGAGGCAAATCCACGGCTTCAAAGTCCAGACATTTTAAGTTATGAGACTGCAGAGCAGCCAAGTGTCCTGTCTATGTAACACATGCTGACCTTATATTTGTCATTCAATCCTAAGAACATATGTTGATAGTCTGGATTTTTGTTGTACAAATGTACATACATTAAAATAGATATCTTTTTACGACAATTGTTCCAGACCCTCTCACAATTCTAAATGCTACTGATTATCCCTTGTTTCGCTGCCGTATCAAATGCCGCATGTTACAATTCATCTAGTGGCACCTTGTGATGTGCTTGGATGGTGGAGTGATTGTTTCTAGAGCCAAAACATTGAGATATATCAAGGTTTCACTGTTCCATTAAAGTGGACCAATACCAGGTCATTTACCGTATTTTTCGGACTATAAGGCGCACGAAAAATCCTTTGATTTTCTCAGAAATCAAAGGTGCGCCTTACTCCAGTGTGCCTTTATAAATGAACCGTACCTACAGATAAACAGCTGCCTTGAACAGTGCACAGTTCTGCCACCTGCTGGTCATTCATCCTTATAATACGGTGCGCCTTATATATGATCCTAGATGTTTAGCAGGCTTTTAAAGATGGTGCGCCTTATACTCCGGTGCGCTTATATTTCCGAAAATACGGTAGTCCTGGGCCGCAGGTGATGAGGAGGAGGCAGGATCGGCAGATGACTGAAGCTGGGAGGTGCCTAGGTCTGTAGATCAGCTCTCACAGTGCCAGGACATCTATACTGATGTAGAGCACGGGAGGTGTAAGGAGCAGAAGGAGCTCCATCCTGCCTTCAGTTTTTGGCCACTGCTACTGTGGGCTCTATAACACTTTAGTCTCATCTCTCTCTTCTGCGGCACACAGGTAATCCTCAGCTGTAGTCCCCAAGTGTTTTGAGTCATATGGTTCTGCATTATTGATTATAACTTTACTCTCTCAAGCAAAGGGGTCTGGATATGTGTTTGGCCACCTGGACTTCAAGATCGTGGTTGAACCAGTAGATGCTACTCCTTTCACTGTGGTTCTGTTGGCTCCGTCACGTCAAGAGAAGGCAGCATGGACCAGTGATATCAGCCAGGTATTGTAATATTAACACATTTTTTATGTACCAGATAAGTTCATAGACAGTGGTGTTATAGGCAGTTGGCGCTGGTAACGCTTATAACATATGCTGATCACATTTGCTTACTTGATACAGTGCTTCCATTGGTCTCATGGGGCTTTTGCTAAATTCTTGCTGGCAAAATGACAAAATACCCCAGTGGATCATATATCAATATAGGTTTCTATTGTTAGCATTGTTGAAAATCCAATAAATCTAAAAGGATTAAACAGTTCTGGTCTGCTCCTTGTGCAATGTGCCCTATGTATCTTTAGTTTCCAGATGTTCCATGCATTTTTTCACATATGTTATCACTTTTTTGCTTATTATTGTGACTTTTTAGGCGCAAATCTGCACCTGTCCAGGGCAGGTGCAAAGGAAGGATTTGTTTTCATGGACCCTGTTTTACATGTAAATTGGAATTATTGTACATGATTTACATGTTTAAAATTTTTCACACATTAACCTGTTTTTTTTTAAATTCATAAGTTTTTGCATTTACAATTATTAAAATGTATTGGTAACGTCTATGGTGAGGTCACACGTGGCATTTTGGTTGCGTTTTGAAAGGCATTACAACGCCGAGGAGAGGTGATTTGTCTAATAATACATTACTGTTAACGTTTGTGTTTACAATGTGTTAACATACGTTAACAAAAACGCCACGTGTGACTGTACCCTCATATGTCGTTATCCCTCCTGGGGGTGTGACTTGAGTGCTTAAAAATTCAGGACACGCCTCAAATCCAAAATTTACTGAAGTGTCACTTGTCACACTTGAGGAGGGAAAGTGTGTAAAAGTCTCTTGGAAGAGTCTGTGGACCCTCTGGAACCACCGCAGGAGATGGTATGAGGCTGCGGTGGCAGCCAGGTACAGGGAAGTGCAGGAACAGTCCAAGCCGGATGACAGCAGCAACACAGAGGAACACGGTACGCTGGCACGGACTGGCAACAAGCTGGACTGGAACCCTGGAAGGCACAGCAGGAAGGCTATGGAACGCTGGAAGACAGGACACACCAGGACGTATGGGAACGCTGGAGACACACAGAAACACAGGAAAACGTCTGGAAACAAATGGGCTTTCCTCTTCAACAGGAACGGCTTAGGGAAGCCTGGCATGGAAACCATAGGAGATCCTAAGAGAAGATCGGCAGGGAGAGAGGGAGGTGCGGATTATAAGGGCAAGCCAGATTAGCAGGAGCCAATCAGGAGGACGCTGGCCCTTTAAGGCTAGAGAAGTCCACGCGCGCGCCCTCTAGTGATGAGATCGGTGCGACTGCAGGCAAGGAGGCGTGCGGCCTACACGCCGGGAGCCGAAGCACAGACAGGAACCAGGGAGGTAAGTGAGGGCATGGAGACGGGGACTGGCAGGCAGCGGAGCGCGGTGTACCCGCGATCCGCGACATGGATCTCGGGAGCACCCGTGACACCACTCCTGTTAATATTTGCTTGTGTCCATGTGGATTTGAGACATTTGTAACAAAAAGTCTCAAAAAGAAGCCAAATTTGCACCTGCCAGGATAGGCAAAACTGAACATGTATCACAAGTAAAAGACATGATCATACATAAGCGCAAAAAAGGACTTCCAATGTCTCAATTACCGTATTCACCAAAGGAAAAAAACTATGTACTTTGACCGTAAATTAGGACCAAGCGAGTTTATTTCATCACCGCTGGTTTGTAGAGAATAGCTCATGTATAGACCATAAGAAAACATAGTGCAACACCCTGCCAACGTATAGGCAAGGGAGTAGTTGCGAATAAGGCCAACCTGTCAGGACCCATCTCGTGAGTCTGAATCACTCATCAAGGAATAATGCAGGGAAGACTCAGGTAATAGCAGCGTAGATCCCTCCTTAACAGGCAATGGTTAAGTGGGTGTAAGTTTATTGACCAATGATGTTACTGCAGATGTAAACTGGAGGTGATTGGACAGGTGCTACCACCTGACCAGGAGAATAAACCCCTGGACAGGGAGGAGTACAGAGCTCTTTGAGCACATGCTCTTACCAGCAATCTCTTTACCACCAGCTCTCTTGGAGAGCAAAGGTTCTTTTACCAGCAGCCCAGACGACATGGTCTGAGTGAAAAGAGAGACGTGTTAGTACACCTTCAGTACTGACACTTAATCTAATCCAGGACCAGAGTCAGGAGACTACAATCCAGAGCTGCAGCTTCACAGTTGGACACGGCTCCATCCCAGCCTGCATCTACTACCTACTATTCCGAGACCCTCTCCATGACCACTCCAGTCATCCGAATCTGCTTGAGACCATTTAGGCTATGCCTGCTGTCAATAAAGAACCACAAGTTATTTTGCACACAGTTGCCTCCGTCTGATCCCTGGATATGGCTGTCTACCCCATGGGCTCCCATCATTACCCAGGGACCTATTTACAGTCACTCAGGGGTTGCCCCAGGGAGAACCAGTACATCAGCCTTCCCTCCATCTTTCTTGCACACACACCACCTGCTGGAGACCTTCCAGGCTGTAGGACAGCCCTCGGTCCCCATACAAGCACCGTGACATCAGCGCGCCCTAGGCCGCAACCACCAGCCACCCTCACAGTGTGATGCGTGCCGGCCATTGAATAACAACAGGAGCTTGATGAAGGTCTTTGTGAAAACACAACAATAGATAACGAGTTGTACAATATCCCATCTATTCAGGAGTCAGACATTAAATAAATTTGAAGATTTATGCTCAAAAGAAGGGATGTAATGCGGTCATCCTGTCCACCACAACGGTTGAGGTCGGTGGTTGGAGACTGTATGAAGCTGTGGGCTTCAGGCCTTCACATACCAAGGAGCAGAACACATTACTCCTAAGACTGGCCGGGATATCCTGGTTAGGCTACAGATATGATATCTGCACAAGTACATGAACCTTCATGCTTCTGGCAGTGAGATGATGTTTTGTTTAATCCTCAATACTTAAAGGGGTCGTCCCATCTCAGCAAGTCATTGATATTGTTTGAATAATGAAAAGTTATACAAATTTCCTCCTGGTTTTCTAGATCTCCGCTTGCTGTTTCCTCTGTAGAAAGCTCCATTGTTCATTTCCAGTGGAAAAAAATCTGACCCTGGTCACACAGGTGCACTGCTCGTTATATATCACACAGGTGCACGGCTCGTTATATCACACAGGTGCACGGCTCGTTATATCACACAGGTGAACGGCTGGTTATATCACACAGGTGCAAGGCTCATTATATCACACAGGTGCACGGCTCGTTATATCACACAGGTGCGCGGCTCGTTATATATCATACAGTTGCACGGCTCGTTATATCACACAGGTGCACTGCTCATTATATCACACAGGAGCACGGCTCGTTATATATCATACAGGTGCACTGCTCGTTATAACACACAGGTGCACTGCTCGTTATATCACACAGGTGCACGGCTCGTTATATCACACAGGTGCACGGCTCGTTATATCACACAGGTGCACGGCTCGTTATATCACACAAGTGCGCGGCTCGTTGTATCACACAGGTGCGCGTCTCGTTATATCACACAGGTGCGCGGCTCGTTATATCACACAGGTGCACGGCTCGTTATATCACACAGGTGCACGGCTCGTTATATCACACAGGTGCGCGGCTCGTTGTATCACACAGGTGCACAGCTCGCTATATCACACAGGTGCACGGCTCGTTATATATCACACAGGTGCACGGCTCGCTATATCACAGAGCTCTGATTACTCTCTCTGATACTAACGAGCCATGCACCTGTGTGACCAGGGTCAGATTTCTATCCACTGGAAATCAGCAAAGAAGATTTCTACTTTGTCTGACCAATATATGATGCATGGGATGGAAAAGACGTTGTACTCTGCATCTTTCCATCCGGACTACGGAGAGTTGCATCCATCCTCCGGCCTCTGCTGAGCAGATACGTCGCTCCGCAGGATGGAGGACACCGGTGATGTCACACACATAACACCCCAGACATCTCCAGCTTCTGCCATTGTGCAGTTTTCCCCTCTACATTCAGGAGGTTGGAGGAGGCACTGAGCGACATGTCATACTGTATAAGCAGAGTGTGGGTTACTATGAATATGTATCCTCACAACATACGGCAAACATGTAATGACAACCTAAGTTTCCTTTACCCTTAATCCACCACGAGAACATCTCCAGGTCTTTTCTGTGTAACTCCAGTCACTTACCAAGGAGAAGGAGAAGCCTCATATAAAACCTTCATGTTGTGTCTGAGGGTAGGTACTGGTGGCAAGTCGTATAAAGAAAGACTACAATCCACTATTAAATAACCCAGAAGATGTAAGTATCATATATACACTCACCGGCCACTTTATTAGGTACACCTGTCCAACTGCTCGTCAACACTTAATTTCTAATCAGCCAATCACATGGCGGAACTCTGCAGTTCTCCCGAGCATCAGTATGGGGAAGAAAGGTGATTTGTGGCCTTTGAACGTGGCATGGTTGTTGGTGCCAGAAGGGCTGGTCTGAGTATTTCAGAAACTGCTGATCTACTGGGATTTTCACGCACAACCATCTCTAGGGTTTACAGAGAATGGTCCGAAAAAGAAAAAACATCCAGTGAGTGGCAGTTCTGTGGGCGGAAATGCCTTGTTGATGCCAGAGGTCAGAGGAGAATGGGCAGACTGGTCCGAGCTGAGGCAACAGTGACTCAAATCACCGCCCGTTACAACCAAGGTAGGCAGAAGAGCATCTCTGAACGCACAGTACGTCCAACTTTGAGGCAGATGGGCTACAGCAGCAGAAGACCACACCGGGTGCAGAAGGTGACTCCGGCGCCTGAGCAGGGACGACCTCAGGATACGGTTGGCCGCTGATGAATCCCTCCCCCCCCGCAGACTTCATCCTCGTCGGCCATATCCCGTTTGGTGATGTGCGCAGGGGACCAGGTAAGTAATGGTACCACCATATTGTGCAAAAACATATTAAAAACAAGCTTCACCCCCTTAGAGACCGCCACTAAATCTCATTACGTCATTTTAAAAATTTGTGAGTTATGGCCACGATGTATAAGCCAAGCTCCACGTAAACCGGAGTGCCCAGTATCAACACCTCACTCGTATCTCTGGCACTTGCATATAGTGCTTCTTCTCTAGCCATATCTTATTCCGCATCACAGACCTTGGGGGTTCCCCTTTTTCTTATTTGGGTCTCAGTTGTGTCTGTTTTTATTAGCTTTTGCGCTTCTCCTAGATCCCCCCTTTTAATACCGATAAATAGGCTTAATGGTAAAGAGGTTATCATTATCGCGGTTACTTACTTTCATAATGCAATCTTGGTGTTCTTACTTGGGTCTTGGATGTCTAATCGATGGTAGAACCACTCCTCAAGTGGCTAAAAAAACAGAGGGAGTGCTCCTGACTAACCAAGGAACGCCTAGCTAGGTTTCAAGATATTCAACATGCTAAGACACACCAATAACATAAGCATCTATGGTCAGAAGTTGTTGGAATATTCATTAGTAATGAACCAACAGGGTCCGCGAATTCAATAGCCCCCATTAGTTTCTTTCCAGACGGTCCGAATATTGGGACCAATCGATTCCAAAGCAGAATTAGACCATCAAAGTCAACTATACGAGGGCAAATCAATGACCTAACAAAGGGAAGTTTTCCATATCGTACGTTGCATCACGTTGTCCCCACAGGTTTGAATGTAGAGCTATTCACATTTAACACACTAGGGGGTAGATTTAATCAAGAAGGTGTCTGAGTTAAACTGACAGTTTGCTCATGGCACAGTCAAGCTGAGCTCTCATTTTCCCACGCAGATTTGAAAACTGAATAGCTGAGCCTCGATTGGTCGCATGACAACTAGAACAGTTTTCCTCCTTAACACTTCTGATAAATACTCCCCTTGGGGTTACAGATACGGTTTTATTAAACTGTAAGCAGATTTTGTTTATGTAATATGTTAATTTCCGTGCAAAATGAATATACAGGTGAACTGCACTGGATTGTAACACGAGATTCACCAATACAGATCCGATTCGAAAAAAGAGGCTTGCTTACCTGTGAACACATTTGTTTGTTGCCGGGTAGGACATAGGACAGTAATCTCCAGTTTGCACTCATTGACCATAGGCCCCCATTAAGGAGTGAGGTAATAGTGATCATTTGAGAAAACGTAGCTATAGTGGATCCTTAAGACACTTCCAACCCATTCTAATTTCTTCATCCTTCATCAGTCTCCTAAGGGGGTCCTGGTGTTTCCGTTGTTTAATCTGGCCACAGTCTATATTGCACCTGTGTGCCATGCGCCATTTGATACACGTACAGTGTCGGAACATTTGCAGTTGGCATCATTGAGACCCAGTCTGCATGTTACCGTGATGTGTTTGATACCGCCCTTCCGGTTTTACGATTGAATCTTCCGTTTATACCAAGGGGCCTTGTCGCGAATACTAACTTTTTTCTGATGAGGGCTAGACTGTAGGGGCGGTCCCGGATACTCACTAGGAGGATTAGAGAATATGTTTTCAATTGTTGATATGAATCCTCCATGCACGTTGAGGTATGTTTACTTCTCTTATATATGGATATTTGGAATTTGTTTTAATGTTTTGTTTATCGCTGAACTCCAACCAATGGAGTGCAAAATCTGCCTTTACAATGGCTTTTGCTGTTCACATACCTATGCTGGAAAGAAGTGTCTCCACTAAATCAGAATAGCCAACTGACCCTCAATGTCTTAGGCAGGGGTACTATAAAACGGCGTAGGTGCCCTATTCCAGACTACGAATAGGGTCCCCAACATGCCTTATAAAATTTCATATTTGAATACTCACACATTAATACACGTCAATGCTCACACATTAATTCTGCTGACAAAATGGGTGTTTGGTCACTGGCAGGAATAGCGTCTGAGAAGATCCCTAGTCCTGTCGTTCTCTGTCCCCCTCCCTCTCCCCCCTTACATCGCTTCTGAGCTGCAATTCATCGCTGTGTACTGTGGAAGATGTGCGCTGTATATACATATTGAGGCAGATTTACTTACCCCCAGCATTCGCGATCCAGCGGCGTGTTCTCTGCTGGATTCGGGTCCGGCCGGGATTATGAAGGAGTTCCTCCGCACGTCCACCCAGGTGGCGCTGCTGCGCTGAAAGTCATCGGAACGCACTGAATACACCAGCCGGCGGGCTAGGTGGAAGGTAAGTGAACGTTCTTTTCCCATCCGTCGGGTTGTTTGTTTCGGGCCACGCCCCCTATTTTCCGTCGCTTCATGCCGTCGCGCGCATGCCGGCGCCGATGCGCCACAATCCGATTGCGTGCGACACAATCCCGGGGCAATTCAGGTACAATCGGCGCAAATCGGAAATATTCGGGTAACACGTCGGGAAAACGCGATTCGGGCCCTTAGTAAATGACCCCCACTGTGTTCTTCACTTAAATGATCCTGTGTTCACTGTTTCATTGTATTCTTCACTGTTCTTCACTGTGTTTCATTAAGTAAATGCTCGATACTCGTCCGAGCAACGAGCCGTTTCGAGTATACTAATACTCGAACGAGCATCAAGCTCGTACGAGTATACTTGCTCATCTCTAACCCCCACCAATTAGCAGGTTACTCCCTATCCTGTGGATTGGGATAATTTGTTGTGACTGGACAACCCCTTTAAGTACTGTAGTTATCTAATACCAGACAACGTCTGAGTATAAGCCAAGGGTGGGAAATGCATTGATCACAGACCCCCCCCCCAGTATGTAGCCAGCCTGCCTCCAGTAGTATACAGCCAGTCTGCTCCCTGTAGTATACAGCCAGCCCAGCCTTCCCCCAGTAGTATACAGCCTTTCCTTAAGGAAAGTTAAGCCACTTAATGTAATATAACATAGTACTAAACCACGCAGGAACAATAGGGACCAAAAAGTGTTTTCTAATATGTTTTCTTGTTAATGTCAGCGAGCTAATATGTGGCTTTCGGAGTTTACCTTCCCTGCAGCTCCAAGAAGTAAACCATTAGTATCAGATACCCTATCATCTTGTTTGCTGACTCATTCAATAACAGGGATAAAGCCGGACTTCCAGTTCCTGATTCTCCTACCCTTGTGGTCCCAGAGGTTCGATCTCTATCGATTTGGACACTTCTCTCTATGTCATTGGTGAGACAATCCTTTCCAACATGCAATTTTTTTCATGGAAAACACAAATCAACACAATATAACAAAATGCTTACAAAGCCTTCCAGGCTGCAATTCAATATCCACCACCAACCAGGGTGGGCACACAGACACATGTTGATAGATATATTACCTTAAGTCATACTATCTCTAATATTTGCTTTGAAGAAGAGGGGGTTGTTCAGGCATATGGGAATCCGGAGCAACTTTCCACCTCCCTGTAATTGTGATTGTATTGTATTGTGGTGAATATTTGTGCTGAATCTGCTCCATCTCGTGGGACCCATGCATGATACTGAGGGTCCGTGTCACACAAGATACTCTTCTTTTTTTGCAAAGTCAAAAACCAGGAGGAGTAAAAAAACGAGGAGGCGTATCTCCCCCCATTAACATCCGAAAACCGGATTTTTGGCTTCAAAAACGCATCTCAGTAACATGAACCTGTGACTGCACCCCTACTTTTTGTTGAACTCCCCATCATGCAGAATTGTGTTTTTAATTCCGATATTGGTTGGGTAAACATTCTAGATTTTCCCCTTTAATAAATTTGCTACAATGTCCATACATGATATATAAGGTAGTGTTTTTTCTGCCATTGGGTTCACATGAAGGTATAGATTGCTACTTTGTATAATCTGCAGCTTGATGGTCCTGTATGTTTCTGGGGAACAAGCTGTTATTTACTTTCTTCCTCCCTCCCGCAGAGATAACATTAGCTTTCCACTAGTTTTTTATAGTCAAATTTGCTTCCGTTTTTTTTCCGCCGAAGGAGGAATCCCTTTCACATCAAAAAGAGGGGGAAGGACAGGGAAAAGAATCCCATTTGCTTTTACTGTCTGTATTGTGGCCCATGCTTGAGAGATAAAGACAAGAGGGGAGCTTGTACATTGTATTTTTTCTCTGTCCTTGAAGCTTTCCACACATATGATGAGTACTCGTTTGTAAGTTTATAACTGCACACTAACTTACTACCACCGCGTTCATTAATTTATTGGTCTAATAAATGATAGGTTATCAGAGCTGCACAGATGGGATACACATGGGGCTTTATTCAAAGTAGAAAACATAAGAGCGAACTTCCATAGCAACTTGTTCAGAGAATACTCTCATGTTGCAGATTGTTCCCCTTTATATACAGAAGGAAATTTATCCTTTTATTATTTAATATGTTGGATTTGACCATGACAGAGATTTCCCCTCAGGAGGAGGGACTGTTTGTTTCCTCACCTGCACTTGGGACTCCATGTGAAAGATGGCAGGGAGCCATCTTAATATAGATTTTAATATAGGTTTATTCTGAAAACCCTTGAACTTTTTAAAAAACGTGTTTGCATTATTTTATTATTATGTATTGTCATGTTCTGGTGAGAACTTCCCCCCGCCCCCATTCCTAAAAAGAAAAAGTCCCTCTAGTCTTTTAGAAGGAAACCTACCTACCATTTATTACTAGTTGGCAGGGGGTAATCTGTAAGACCCGAGGGCCCAGCTCAGGTGAGCTGGTGCCGTACTTATACTCTTCGTTAGTGTTAAACAAAAAAAACCGCGGTATCGCGGTTTTAAACACTTTTTAAAACTTTAGGGACAGAAGGGCTTCGGCGCTGACGCGCGCTTTGCGAACCGTTTTGCGCGCCAGCAACATCTCCGCTATTGTCCTATGGAGGCGCTCGCATACATCTCTATTTCCCGACGCAGCGCCGAAGTGTCCCTTCTGCCTAAAGTATTAAAAACGTGTTAAAACCGTCGATACCGCGGTTTTAACACTACGACAGTATACCTCCCCCCAGCTCACCCGAGCTGGTGCTCGGTACTTACACGCTTACCACCTGCCATACTAAAGTTGGTTGTTATCCTCTTAAGTATCTAATTACTGGAGTGCTTTAAGGTTTCTGTGTGCGTGTATATGTAATATATATCTATATATATTATCTATAATAATAGATTACAGGCAGTCCCCCGGGTTACTTACAGGATAGGTTCTGTAGGTTTGTTCTGTAATTGATATCTTTATGTAAGACCTCAGAACTGTATACTTTATTATTGTAACCCCCCCATTCAAAATATTTTTTTGGTCCCTCTGTGACAATTGGATTTAAAAAATGTTGGGTTGTCATAAGAACCAGGATTAACAATCAATCTTAATTATAGGTAACCAATTGATAACTGTTCTAAAGCGATTTTGTAGCCAGGTCTAACGTACAAAGAAAATTACCCACAATCCATAGGTCCGTTTGTAACTAGGTTCGTATGTAATTCAGGTGTTCCTTAGTAGGGAACCCACCTGTCACCCCCTCATCACCATTCCTCATAGTATCATGTAAAGCTCTTTGTGTTCACCGACTCATCCTGCTATGAGACATGTAAGCTCTTGATGATCACCCTCTCGATGCCTCAACTAGACTTAACAGCTGCGTGTGTCACTGCCCTCTTTCAAAAAAAAAACTCATAGACTGTAAGTAGGGGACCCCTTATATGTATATGATATACAATAATCTTATGACTGAAGCCTTTGTCAGAATGTTGTCCAGTTTCAGTGCTGCAGGAAAAAAAAAATTAAATTGTCTTGACTTCATCCTTATTCATTACGCCTCCGCGCCCTTGTTGTATTTCATCCCTCCCCTCCTGTGTCTCCTCCGGCTTCCCCTCCCAACATTGCAACGGCTGTGACCCATCACGTAAACAATGTTCCTCTGCCGATTTTTCTGTCCCCCTCAGCACATGGTGACTGCTAATACCACAGGGATTGTCCACATCTGCGCATCGGAAGTGGAGGGGACAAAGCGCCTGTGCCACTCGGAGAAGCACTGAGTATAATAAACGTAACCTTTTTTTGTTTAATTGTACATTTCCGGCATACCCCTTATTTACAAAAGCAATTATTTGTGTCGCTAGTCGTTTTTGGCAACCTGTTTAATGAGATTTGTTTAAGCATCTCATCTATTAGGTGATACGGGTAATATCTTGGTGTTTTTGTTTACCACAAATAACTGAGGGAAAAAAATCTCATGTGACCGGTATTCCTAAAAAAATCCCGTCACAAAGGTTTTGGATATTTTTTGTGGAAAGAAATGCTGGCCTGTAGATGAAGTGTTTTTAACAGCCTTCACCCTCTTTATAACCCTTTGCACTGACTGTCCGCCAAGCAACCTTAAAACCTTAAACAATTCCATAATTCAATTCATGTTTCCGCTTTTAATTCATCCACTTACTTCCCCATTCACAATCCCCGGCCCTCCCCACATACTTTCTATCCTAACTGTATGTCCCTACCAAGTTTAGTATGAGAGACTGTAGGCTGGGCCCTCGCTGTAATGTCTTATTTTGTTTGAATGTGTACCCCATGGCTTGGCGGCTGATGGCTGTTTCATGCAGCATCTTTATTTATTTAAATTATTTTAATCTGTCCCCTTGTAAAGAATGGCTGGACCATATACAAGCTCTTTTACCTCTTGTGTCACCCCTCATCCATAGACGTAAGCTCTGTGTCCCCCCCTCATCCTCATAGACTGTAAGCTCTTGTGCACCCCCTCCAGACTGTAGCTCTTGTGTCACCCCTCATCCTCATAGACTTTAGCTCTCCTGTCACCGCCCTCATCCTCATAGACTGTAGCCTTTTGTCACCCAGTCCATCCTCATGACTGTAAGCTTTGGTCACCCCGCATCACTCAGACTTAAGTTCCTGTGTCACCCCCTCATCCTCATAGACTGTAAGCTCTTGGTGTCCCACCTCCTCCTCATAGACTGGTAAGCTCCTTGTGTCACCCTCTCATCCTCATAGACGGTAAGCTCTTGTGTCACTACTCCCTTCTTCCTCATATACTGTAAGGTCCTTGTTCACCCACCTTCTTCCTCAATAGACAGTAAGCTCTTGTGTCACCCCCTCATCCTCTAGACGTAAGCTCTTGTGGTCACCCCCTCATCTCAAAGACTAGTAAGCTCTTGTGTCACCCCCCTCATCCTCATAGCCTCTAAGCTCTTGTGTCCCCCCTCATCCTCATAGACTGTAAGCTCTTGTGTCACCCCCTCCACCCCACCCCCTAGCACTTATATTGTCCCATTAATAAGCTTACCAGTTATTTCTTTCTGGAGTCCTCCACACTTATAATGCCGCTGCTGGATAGACCTCCAAATCAAAATGCCAGTCTTTATGTAGGATCCACACGTGTTTGCATCCCTCCGATAGCCTCCCCAATTATTGCTTTTTCAATGTGTTACCACGGCGCCCGCAATTTACTCTTCTTTTTGTAGCCGACCCCCACCCCCTCTCCCCTATGCTGATCCCTCTGTATGACAACAGTCTTTTTGGAGATTGTGCGATGGAGTTGGCAGCCACTGAGGATGGGCCTTACCATAGCCAGCCATAGCGGTAGTGTTTCCACCAGTGCCATTTTTGAGGAAATGTTCAGTACTGAACACTCTGTCCACTTAAAGTAACATAGAAGCTTTCCTATAGTGTGACAGCAAGCAGAGATGCTAGAAACAATGTGAGTACTAAATACAGAAAGTACTATTGGAAAATTGTATACTTTTTCACATACAAACCATAACCTTACCGTAATTTGGATGAAATTGGGATATCCCTTTAGAGGTACTGCCCCAGTCTATATAAATCAGTCATATTTAACCATATTTCAACTTGTTTCTTCTAAAAAACACCATTCCTTTCTCTTTATCGGGTTCATTTATTCTTATGGGTCCAATACTCGGGCACCAGCCTTCCTGGTGAATGTAACTATATGGTCTTGTTAACCCACAGTCTGTCCTCAGGGGTGGAAAACTTCTATTTATGTTTCCTTCTTAAGATTAAGGGGGAAAAAAAAAATTGTCCCCTCAGGCAATAGGCCAAATAAACCACTATCACATATAGTGGCAAACAGCAAACCACCTCAGTCCAGTTTTGGATCTTTCCTTGGTTTTCAATTTTTAAAAAATCAACGTTGGTCACGTGAGTTTGCCATTGGTTGTATAAGTACAATTGAGGAGGAAAGTTTAACACTAAAGTCAAGGTGGGAGCTCTGATGCCTCCTCCCTCTGGGATTACATTGTGCTATCTGACTTCAGAGATCTGGTTGTGATGTCTCGGGTGCTGGACCATCAGTACAGTTGAAGGGGGCTTTTTCTGATAAGAAGAGCTTGAACTTCATGTTAATCATCACTCCGGCCTCCAGAGCTTTTTTAACAACCATTCCATCATCCCTTCAAGCGATTTTTCGTATGATCTATATGATACCACCACACTCCGATGAGGAAGTTAGCTTTGGTCTGGTCAGGTTGCTTGCTTGCAACATACGGTAGGTTTTATTAGGTTCACTTTCTGCTGACAGGTTCCTTTTAAAGGAAATCCAATCACTCAGAAAACCTAGAAAAATAAACTCAACTCAGTATTCCTAGTTTTTTGTTTTGTTTTTTGATGGTGGATTCCTTTCATTTGATGATTGGTAGTGCCATCCCCGGATTGTACTACTTTTAATTTCTTAAATTGCGTAGAGAATAAAAAACAAAGAATAATAATGGGAACCGGCTTGAGCTGCCTATGTATGCTAGTGGTGAGGTTTGTGGCATTGATAACAACTCGAGACAATCAAAAATCCAAAAATTAATTCTGTGTCTGATCTAAGCAGAGAAGGAGAATGCAACCACTTGGTGCTCATTTTTTTATCTACTGGTTCCACGAGCGCATTTTCGCGTGTTTCCTTCCCGACGATTCAACGCTTTGTGCCGACTTGCCTGCCCCGGGATTTTTGTCGCAATGTGATCGTGAATGTTGGCGCATCGGCGCCGCTTGCACGCAACACAATCGGGGGGCGGGTCATTGGCCAACCCGACGAATTTGGGACAAGGCGTCAGGATTTACATTTAAAATGTAATCGCCAGACCACCACTTACAAGCAAGTGAACTCCGACGGACCTCCGTCACAGAACGCGATGGAGGCAGGACTCGGTGCACGATCTTAGTGAATCGCGGCGACCCGAATCCTCGTCGGACAACGCACGCGCGGGAATCATGACAGACCCCGTAAGTAAATGAGTCCCATCTGTGGCCTTTATTATGTACAAAGCAATCCAGTATGAATTGCAGCAATGGCTTTTTAGACAACCAAAAAAAATTCTTATATGTACTATTCCGTTTAGAAATGATCTAAAAATAATCAATTTCGATTAAAAATGTCACATATCAGTAACCAGACTGGATATCCTTTATGAAAACCATAAAGTGCAGGAGAATACCTCTGTAACATGGAGTACGTAGTTTCATGTCAGGAGGATGTGAAGGGTGTAGCGAAGTTTGTAGACTCTGCCAGGATCAACGACATGTTTGCACTGTATGTAATGCCCTTTCACAACAATACTTCTGCTGGCAAATAAGGTCTCAATCATGGACTTGTTATTACGTCTGTTCTGAATTCTTTGTGTTTTGAGTTCCTTTTTTTTAGACACTCTAGTTGTTGACATTCATAACAACCTAATAAGGCCTTTCTATATGTCTTGTACTGTATATATTGTAATCCTCCTCAACGATTATTTGCCATTTTAAGCATTATAATTACACATATCTCTTTTCTTAGTGTTTTGGTTGATCCAGTGGTTTCCACGCGCTGAAACGACTTCTTATAGCTAATGGGGCACATTTACTAATGGTTCCACCCGACGCCTTGCCGTCGGGTTTAGCGTTTTTTATTTACGATTTTGCCCTGAATTGCCCAGGTTTTTTTTGTGTCGCACGGCAATCAAATTTGGGGCGCTTGCGCCGGCTTGCATGCGACATACAAATCAGGGAGCGTGGACGGTCGGACACCCGACGCATCAAGACAAACCCGCGGAATTTAAAAACCAAATTGTGTCGCAAGATCATCACTTACGTGCACCGGGAAAGATAAAGAATGGTAATCTTCTCGGTCTCCTCATCGGAAGGACACATGCAGGAAATTGCACGCACGATCTTAGTGAAAATCGCGGCAGCTCTCCGATTCCTACGTTTTGGACCTATTCGTACTGCGACATTACGAGGACGGGTAAAAGTATGTGCCCTATAAGTTTTTGGTCTTATAGCTGAGGAACTTCGGGACAACACAGTGGGCACATTTACTAAGGGCCATGCACCATTTTCTGTTTGGACTTTGCACATTCTTTTCTAGTGCAATCGCTTGCCAGGTATTTTAAGAAGTGTCTTAGACACTTTTGTGTCGACGCACGCTGGTTTGGTGGCACCCGCTTCTGCACAAGGCATGTATGCAAACACAAATTATGTAGTGTTTCGGTGCTCAATCAGGACCGTGTTCCAATTTTCATGCACACCCAACATATTGTGCCATCAAGCCTTTGTTTAAATGTCAACCACAAAAAAGTTTGTGCACTTTGTCTGGTGCGTGGGGCTGCTGAAGCGGCGCACCCTGCAGTAGAGACGCAGGCAACTGAAAGGGAGGGGGGCGGGTCGGCACCACAAGTAGGAAAGGTGCCCCAGTGATTCGTCGATGTGGATTCCCTGCGTACGCATTACACCAGCAATAGCGGTTAGCATCCTGTTTGCAACATGTACGATACGTTTGTCCCTGTGGCTCCCCGTTAATCGTTTGTGCAGCTGTATGTGTTATCTGTTGATACTGCTCCAGCGCCCGTTCTATTCGACGCAGTCTCTCTGTATGTGTTGGTCTATAGCAGTGGTGGCGAACTATGGCACTGGTAGCCATAGTGGCAACGTCAGAGGCCCTTTCTCTCCTCTGGGCACTCAGGCCATCACCAGAGGAACTCCAGAGGAGGCATCTTCCACGTCCCAGCCCAGGACTTGCCTTGTGACAGAACTATTTTAAGTGACCGTGCAACCATGTTTGTGGACAGATCCTGGATTAATCATTGTAGCTCCCCTGCTCCTGGCCCTGACATTCTTACTTCCTGTTTATGGGACCCCCGAGAGAAGCCTACAATGCTCTCCAATTTCTATCTTAGAAGAGAAGGGAAGTATAAATCACAAAAATTTCTGGGGTTGGCACTTGCGATAAAATAGTGGGTCTTGGTTGTAGTTTTTGGGCACTCGGTCTCTACGGTTCGTCGCCCATCACTGGTCTATAGTGTTGGTTTAACAGGACTGAACCCTGTAAATTTTCTGCAGGACTGTGTCCAGATTATTCTTTTACTTGATTTAGCTTAGGGACTTGTCTTAAATACTTGTAGCGCATATGTATAACGCATAATTTCCAACAGCATTTTTGACCCAAGCTCATAATTTGTTAGGTACTATTCCACGAAATCTGTGTAATTAATATATCCGTAGATCCTCGGGTAGCCCGAGGTACACCTAATTGTTACTCCATAAAAACTGGGAAACCTATTAACTAGAGTAAAGCCAAAGGAAGGGAAATGCACTTGGTCACAGTCTCCCCAGTATATAGCCAGCAGCCCCCTGTAGTATATAGCCAGCAAGCCCCCGGTACATGTATCGTATATGCCTGGCCACAGCCCCATTTTAGTATATCGCCTGCCAGTCCCCTGTGTATAGAGCATTCCAGCCCCCGTATAATAATACTGCCAGCGCCCGGTATTATATAGCCTGCCATCCCTCTGTAGTATATGCTTTTCCACCTTCCTGTAGTAATTGCCTGCCAGCCCCCGTAGTATATAGCCTGCAAAAGCCCCCTCCTAGTATAATGCCAGCCAGCCCCGAGATATCAGCCTGCCGCCCTTGGTAAAGAAAAAAGTTAACAATGTTTCCCCCCTCTCCCGCCGTCCCCTTCTTCTGCTTTGCGCTGCTCCGGTGCACTCCTTCTCGTCTCCGGGTCTCAGAGTCTTCTTCGGGTTTTTTTGGCTCCTCTTTGAGACGTTTCCCCTCCTCTTCATGTCTTGCGAGCTCGGTTGGCATACACTAATGACGTCAGCCACTTGCCATCGCATCGTTGTGAGCCATCGCATCGAGAGGGGACCCCTACGAGATGCGATAAACACGAAGAGGATCAAAGGACCCATAGCAGCACCGGAGCATGGGAAACAGAAAAGAACCTACCGTGGACTTTTGGAAGGTGAGTAGCAGTGTTCTTTTTTTTTTTTATAGACTCTAGTATAAGCCAAGTTAGGTTATACTTCTACTCGAGTAACGTATTTGTTGTATGTTGTTAGTAAACAGAATATTAATAACAATGGATTTATACTCCGGATGGTAGCTGGGACTTGGATGCTTAATTACCAGCGTATAAGCAGCGTATTGTATCTTCTGAGCAAAGACCTTTTGAATAGTTTCAGGACAATTGGGTCCTACTGATGCCAGTGCTGGGCTCAGTGTTTAATATAATTCCAAATTATTAAAATGTAGAATTGTTTTTAATTCATTTTTCAGTTTTTGTTATGGCTTTCAATATACTCTCCAAATGATACCTCGTTGTTTATTCCTGTGGGTCAGTAAACATCACAGGGATACCAATTTATAGATATTTTATTAATGTTTTTAATAGCATTTTTTAAAAAGTTGAAATTTCTTCAATTTTGCCCTATTTTGACACAATAACTTTTTCACATACTTGACTTCATACTATGATCTTTTTGATCACTTTTTATTTAATTGTTGCAAAAAAAGTCAATTTTCCATTATGGGGTCCCCCCGAGGAATAACCGTATTTATATTCTGATAGATTGGGACTTTTGGGATGTAGCGATACCTAACATGTTTATGATTTTTAATTTAATAAAAAACATGTATTTAAAAAAACCCCCACCAAAACACAAAAACTCCCTACCCCCCCCCCTTTTAAAACAAAAAAGTAACACACACAGACACAATTTTATAGCTTCCTCATTCCGTACCAACCAGGCTCGAAAATTATGACTTAATCTATGCCCCAAAAGCATTTCCTTATTCAAATGAATTTTAATTAGAAATATTATCAATATATTATTTAAATATACTGTACGAAGGGTTTAACAAGAGTCATCAGTAGATTATAGAGCCGTACAGCATATAACTGAGAGAAAATAACAAACTTTGGAGATTGGCAGAGCAAAAACAAAACCAGAAATACCTGGTCAGTAAAGAAGAACTGTCATCCTTATGGAGCGCGGTTGTTTATTTTGATGCTGTATCATGCGCACAGCAGTGGGTCGGACAGGAGCCGGCCTGGATTGGGTAAATATAGATTGTATTGTTTTCCAAATTGCCTCTATCCCCCGGCCTTATATAATTTTTTTTTTTTTAAAGCCTGGGCAACCCTCTTTAAGATGTAAGAAACTTGGAGAATCTTCTTGGTGTATTTACCGAACATTAAGGATGCAACAGATTACATAATTTCCTTATGCCTCTTACAGTTCCATCTCTTATCATAGTCCAAGCACCATTTTAATAAATATTAGCATCTTCCCCCAGGCTCTGTGTCTGCACTGACTTTCATTGGTCCTTTGCATTGAAGGAAGTGACCTCATTTAATAACAAGGCAGCAAGCCACACGTAATCGAGGAAAAACTAGAATCAGCTTCAAGGACATGATTTTACTGTAATGTGTTTCCCCCTATAGAGGGTTTCACTATAACTTGGCAGAATGGGAATATAGTAAAATGCGGCATGTGACAAAGCAACCGGGAGAAGTAAATCCATAAGGTTTGGGAAAACAATGTGAATTTGTTAAGAGCAAGTATCTGAAGCTGAAAGTTCAAGTAGCCTCATTCAAAAAGATGTTGATCATAGTATCTTAATATATCTTATCCTATCCCTCATTGATAGAGGGGGTCTTTTTGGATCCCCAGCCCCTTTAAAGGAAACCTGTGAATTGCGATTTGAGAACACCTAAACCATCCACTTGGACCTTATGGAACAATGGTACAGTGTTCCCCCCCCCCACCCCCCAATTCACCATTAATTTTTTTCCCTCCCTGCCCACAAATATAAGAAACATGTATACCTAGCTGCGTGTGCTTTAAATGAGCCAGAGTATTAACACAGCGGCTCACTGCTCACGTGCAGTAGGTAACTGTGCAAGCGCAATGAAAGCCAGAGATACACACCGCTTCCTGCTCATGTTCAGTAGGTACGGCCCAAGCACAATGAAGCGGAGTATTACACAAACCGTCCAACCCCCCCCCCACCCCCCCCCCCCCCAGCCACCCCCCACCCACACCAACCCCCTCCCCCGTCAGTCTTCCCTCTCTGCCTAATTCAAGAGGTATAGCGCAAGCGTCATAGCCAAAGTTGCAAATACCACCCAGGTTAGCACCAATGCACTAGCGATTGATAGGGTTTAATGTCACCAATCAACCTGACAAGTTCCCATTAATTGCACGTTGAGGCTTTTCCATATCAGCCATGGAAACCAAATCCCGGTGAGGAGTAGTACAGCGGGCATACATCGGCTCGCCGGGAGAGAGGAGGGGATGACAAATATGGCTGTGGCGTGTTTACAGGAGAAAGATAGTACATGTCATATCTTCTCGTTCTCCCGGCTACGGAACATACGGTGCCGCACGTGTGCTGCACCGTACCGCTGCCCATAGGGCTTCTCCGTGAGCCATTGCCGTGTATGGGGGAACGTGTCTACAATAGTACAGTAGTCCTATATACGTCCCCCATACGTTTTCTTGTGGAATATACCTAAGTTGTTGAGAGAAACCTTTGGGATATCATGTAGGTCCTGAAAGAATATTGGCGCAATAATCAGGCCAGTCGTATGGAATGACATGACGAACGGCTGCATTTATCAAGTATGTGGTTAGTTCTTCTAACTGTTTTGGAACAACAGTGTCTAGTTATGTTCCTTTGGAAAATTATGCACCAGTCAACTAAAATAATTTTTTTTCCTGTTTTTTCGCAAGGATGGGTCCCACATGTCCCCAACGAAGGATTTTTGATTGACATTTCTCTTTTGTTCGTTAAGTAATTAAAACTATTAACATTTCTTCTATTCAAAGCATTTTTTTTCCACACCTGACTAAACTTTTGAACAGTTCTAATAGCTGCCTAGATCTGGACATAAAAATTAGCCCGGAAGGCAACACTTTCGTGGGGATAATGAAGAAAACAAGGTAGGTGAAAACAGTTCATACCACCGCCAAAATGCCTGAAACATTCTTAAAGAAGTGTCTCACATCAATTAACGGGCATATGAAAAAAAAAGACCAGTATCCTACCTATTTAGGTCTCTACTACAGGTTGACCCCATACTTCTGTTAAACATCTCACAACAACTACAGTATTAAGTGAATAGCTTCTAGACAAAAATCAAAAAATCCCAATACAACAAGAAGTGAAGTCCCCTGGCAAATGGGAAATGAAACACCGGTCGGTGAGAGGGCCCACTCAATTGGCAGAAGCAGGTCCCGTGACCCTACTTGAACTTCTTGGCCCAAGCATGCCTGGAAGTTCCAGAGTAAATGAGCAATCTGGATCCAGAGCAGGTCAGTATGCTTTATTTCCCCCACCAGCCCAGGTTTTCCAATTCTTTTTTGCCTAATAAATGATAGTAATAGTAATAAATTACTATATGTAGTGAAATGGCAAAAATGACCAAACCAACCTATCCCTAGCTGGCTCTATTCGGAAAGTGAGAAACTTCTAAGTACTAGAGTCTGTGAAACATAGAGGTCTAACGGCCTACAGCTCCCTGTCCAGTGTATACCCTATAAATGATATAAATAATTTTCTGTAATTCGTTTTTACACATAAAATACAAGTATTTAGTCCATGGAATGGACCTATCATGCGAGTCCTTAGGGGCTCTTTAGTTTAACTGATATGAACCATGACATCCAGAGATGCTCTGGAGAACTATATGTCTGGCGGTTAATCTTTCTGTACTGTTTCACACCCCACAGCCATTGTGTCTTCTATGTCCCGGTGTTGGATTAGATATCCCTGCAGTTATTTTAATGACTTTCATATTCTCTGACATTGCCAATCAATCTTGGCCGATAGAGCTCTCAGTGTTTGCATGATGAGAACAAGCTAATGAAACCTGTCAGATGTTAAGGCTTATATTAGAGGGGCTCGTGTTGGGACAAGACAACCAACCGATCTTTCCAGGTAAAAGATTTTATGATATAAATAAAGGTCATTACCAGATTGGTGATGTGCCTCTTTGTCTGTTGGGGTAGGTGGGCACAAGCAAGTATAAGCAAAACAAATTGGAGAGTTATCAAGAAGACTGTCTTTTCAATTAACCCCTTCAGGACCCAATCTTTTGCATTTCTGTGTTTTCGCAACAATCATCCAACAGCCTTAACATAGGAACGTGGATCTCTAAGGTGTTATAGCATAGCTACGCTTTCGTCAAAATTTACAGATTCAGTAAGTGCAGATGATATAGTAAACTGTAAAATTAGGTGCCGGGGTTCCCTTTGTTTTCCCTGCTTTCTTCTTTATTAAGTGTTTTTGTAAATCACCTTTGGTTCCTTCCTCCACTGACCTGAGAGATAGGTCACATGATACAGTGTTTGACTTCAACTCTTTGCAGGCAGTTCCCTGGATAGTCCTTCTCCTCTCCTCCCAGGTACGAAATAAGTTAATCATTTTAGTCTTCCTATCGCTAGGAGAGGTGCTAGACTCTCATTGCTTTCATTCAGATACATTGCTCACTTGTAGGAGAAAGAGGCAAATAAAGTTTGAGAAGGCTGCTTCCTTAAGTGAAGTATCTTTATAAAGTTTTACTATTATCACCGTGCTCCACTAATTTATTTCGAAGATTATTTACACTAAACTGCTTATAAAATGTTACTAGTTAATGGTTTATGAGTATTTTTCCTACTGACCGTTCCTAATTAATGGTTTAATGTCTCAATTTGTTTTATAGGCCGATGGTGATGGTAATAGGGTATAATACCGGCTCTAATACTGAATTTCCCAGAGCTAAATTCCTGAAGCAGGTGAAGACCAGCTCGCAGAGTTTCCTCTTTTTAATTTGGCCTTGAGGTCACAGGGGAGACTTCAGGCCATCCTAAAGTTACTTTCATCATCAGAAAAAAAAAAGGTTGAAAGAGGTGTTTCAGGAGGCTCGAGAAAACCCCTTTTGGAGGCTGTCACAGACCAAAGGCTAAAAATAGTGTCTGACTTGCTCCTGTTTTTCCATAGTTTCAAGTTTTCACATCACACCAATATTCCCGACTGTACCGATGTGTCACTAGGTGCCTAACGGTGTCCTGTGATTCACTTGTACAATGCCACACAGAATATTACAGGTGTACAATTTCCTATAGCATTGTAATGTAACCCTTTCGGGTTAAAAGAGCGCAATGTACTGGAATGAATGCCATTGACATCTAGGGTCCTTTTACACAAAAGCTTCATAGCTAAAATTTTATAGCCGGGCAAGGACAGCTAATGCTGACACATTTTCCAAGATGTATGCCCAAATCCTTAAGGACCCCAATTGACGGTCTGTGTTTTCTGTGCAAAATACTTGGAAGCCTGTGAGATCTGATCACCAATAATCATTGAATAGCCTGCATGTGTATAGCAGGATTGGACTCTCAATCTAAGACTAAATTAAAGTGCTGACATGCCACCATCCCCCCAACTTGGAAACACCCACGTGATAATTACTTACTACATTGATAGGAGGAATAATAAAAAAACCTGCACATATGAATTTCGGATTTCAGGTGTGGACCCACTGAAACCACACCCGCAGATGATGATATAAGCTGACAACCTTCGGACGAGTCTAAGGAATACCCGTTTTCACACCTAGCCCACGCAAAGCGGGTTGGTCTTGCTGCTGCGTGGTACCACCAGGTCGCTCCACAGGCACGACTTTGCGTGGTGGCCAAGGCTAGGTGCAGAATCTTAGGCATAGACAAGTCTTGGACAGACCGGAGGTCAGGACAGGCAGCACAGGATCAGTGGCAGGAAACGTATAGCCGTAATGTAAAAAAATGGCAGCATGGAGCAAAGTCGGGGAACGGAAATCGAGTCACAACAGAATAACTATAAACGCACAGGAACAAAGCTTTTTCTAAAGGCATAAGGGACAACGATCTGGCAGGGGACACAGGAAGGGGCGCAATTCTCGCCATGCTGGGCTTTAATATTGCGAGCCGTTGCACGGTCACTAGGTGGTGGGGACACGGGCGCCATAACCGCCGTGAGCCAGGGAAGGTAAAGTGAGGCTGCAGACATTATTCATGGGCTCACGGGAGGCACACAGGTGCTCCTTCAATCCGGGAACATGGGTTGCAGGAGCACCTGTGACAATGAGTTTCTAGAGAAGATTCTCCACAATTTGGTGGACCCTTAGTTGAATAGATAGCTTTATAAGCAAAACAGCTATGCAGTATGTCTAAATGTATTAGTCCTTTGGTCTGTGTATTTGGGTAAATCCTTCTGCCATGTGTTGTGATGGCGGCAGGTTTTGTCATGTGCTTAATCTCCCCAGCAACAGGGTTATTTTTAAATTTATTCTTTTAAGAGACTGTACAAAAAAAAACCCCTAGATAAAGGCACTTCTGCCTCAGCTCGAGAGTCCAGGGCACTTCCACACACCAGAATATAAATCACCAGTGACATTATTTTCATCCTTCCCTGTCCTAAATGAAATGACAAGCGCGCCATCCAGCTAAATTTCACACCCGAGGCTTAGGCTTTCCAGCTGAATCAATACTAATCGGATATCTGTATTTGATGGGGTCTTACTCTATGCAACATTTAAGTGGTGATTAGAATAATAAGTGGTACAAATATCTAGTAGAAGATAAGAAAAGGATTGATCATCATTGTTTTATAAATATAAAAAGAATATGGAACAAGTTTCAAAAGGAATAACAACTTTGAAATCGGAAAGAGGCTGGGGATGTGACAGGGGAGGAAAAAAATTGCCCTGTTCCCATTCCTTATTCCGCGAAGGCGCATCCCACAGTTTGAGGCCCAGTGGAGACGAAGATGTCTAATGGGCAACCGAGCCGGGCGGCTACGAAAACTCCATGACAGTGGTGGCGAACCATGGCACCGGTGCCAGAATGGCATCAGGCAACCCGGCCATCTCCCCAAATAGAGTTTTTTTGGCCATATAGGACTCCAGGCCACCTCCTGTGGTCATACAGCCCCGGATCGTGCCTTGCTCAGTGCTAAAGCGACGAATTGTAGAAGAATGGATTGTCCATTGGAGCTACTCGGCTCGAGTCCCCTGATTCTTTCTCTTTCAGGGGACCCTGAAGGGAAGCTACAATCCAATTTTTCCATCTCTTTCTATTGTATTGGTAAATTTCGGACCCACCAAATTACAACTGTGAGACATCAGGGATCAATAAGTTACTGCTGAAATTGTCAGTTTGGCACATGCGACATATAAGTAGGTTTGGGTTGAGCTTTGGGCCTACTGTCTTCCAAAAGTTCGCCATCGCTGCTCTAGACTCTCCTTCATTTTGGCCATATTAACGGCACAGCTGCTGGCTTTAATGGAGAAGAGAGGGATAGGGGGGCTCACCTTCTCTCCCAGCCCCCCCTCACCTGCACTGAGCTGTATGCGTCTTGCCCCGGGTGAGCTACATTCATGTCATGAGGCCTTAAGTTTCCCCCTCAGCTATGACCAGAAATATAAAGGTCAGTAGTTTAACTTCTTGCTTTGGGTCCCATTTTTGGACGCACAAGACTTTAACAATTTTTCTATGTTCACAAAAATAATGCCAATAGTCATAACTTTATTATTTTTACATCCAATTTAGCCATAGCAGGGCTTTTTTTATCAGACAGATAAGGAGGATAGTGGATACTCTTTTCATACTGTACCATATTTATTTTGATGATTCATCTGCTCTCAGAAGATTAACTATCCACCCTGCTGTCTGTAAAGAAATCGTTGTCCGTATTAGGTTTCCTTTATCTTCAGCTGTACGTGGATACGGGACAAAGAATTTAACACTGCTTCTTAAAACAAGAAGAAAAACGCGGAGGAAAAGAAGGACATTGTAACATATATTGCAGAGTTTAACTATTTTTATTTGCACTATAAACTAAAAATGTTTGTTTATTTGAAAGTTTCATTCACTTTAAAATTTTTATCAAGCTCCCGACAAAACTGGAAAGAAGATCCAATCATGTTATTGACAAGATTTCACATTTCAAGAAACTTCAACACCTAGAGAACGTCTTTCTTGCACGGTTTCCAGTAAATTCTATTTTTGAAGTCTATAAACGGAACAAAACTAACAATGTTCTACGTTTGTAGAACAATTCTCCGACTGGTGACCACAATATGTTTGATTTTGTTTCCAAAGATAAATCAGATTTTCTACAGGATCATAACAAAATGTTACTGGGATTGTGTTCCTCGTCTCCAGAGTGCGTTACAATCTAAAGTACACATCTCTGTCAAGTAGAATGAAAGAGTAACTTCAATAAGCTCTGCGCATGGTCCAGCTGCTTACAGAGTGTGCAGCTGCCCATAGCTCCCTACCCAAAGTACTATTCAGTCCTCCCATCTCCATGTAGAGTGGGCTGGTTGGTAATATTGTGTTTTGATTTCAACATAAACGATTACAGAATTATAGTACATGCATTTTTAATTTGAGTATGACTACATTCTGCTACCTATATTTACCACATCTACCATTCTTTGCATTGCTATGTGTGGCTCCGTAGATTCTGAGCATAAGATTTTTTTTTTCCAGATCATTTTTAATGTATTCACTGCCATCAGTTTTGACACCCATATGCTAATAAGATGGGATGTATTTAAAGAGATGACATGTCAGAAGGCAATTTGGGCCACTAAACCACCCAACGGACCCTTATTGAGCGGTTGTTTAGTGTCCCAAAATCTAGTTTAGTTCTCTTTAAATGACATCCCATCATATCAGCATCTTGGGTGTCAAAAACTGATGGCAGTGAATACTCACAAGCTCATCAGCTATTCCCTTTGTGCCTCCCTATTGAGACTAAAAACGCATTATACTTGCCCTGAGATGGTCCTGATGAGGCACTTGGACACATATCTCCGGTGCCCCCTCCATACCCTGCAAAATAATTCATTGAGCAGAGTACCCCCCGGCATCATTGCACAAGTAGCATAAAACCATGACACTACGCAGTGAAACCGGGTGTAGTAATATAAAGCCATGGGAGTTTAGTGTAATTTTTTTTTTTTATAGCTGGCCCAGAGAATGACTGCCCACCAAACCCAAAAGGACCTATGGTTACGCCTGACGGTGTACTTTAAGAATGTGGTTACTCAGGACCTTACATTGAGCCCAACAGCTTCCGATTACGTAAAATATATTGGGTTTTTCTTTGACACGTCTCTAGACAGTAAATCGGAGTACTGACGATACCTGAATACTGACTCCCCTGGCATTTTCCCACAGCACAAGTGCACCATTCACTACTCTCCTTTTTTTTTTTTTTTTCTTTTTTTTTTACTAGCAGCAATCAGTGTTAGGCAAAGTCAGAGGTCAAAACGTTACACGTATGTGCTGCAATAATTAATAACTTCACAGAAGCAACCTACTGATACCAAGAATTATTTTTAATGGTTTTTTGGTGGTAATCACTCTATCCAAGGCCACCACTACTTCCGCCAAGGATGCAACCATTAACACTAGGGACACAACCCTGGCCAACCATAGCCATGGGCTTGTTGCTAGTGGCCATCAATTGGCCAGATTGGCTGTTTGGTCGTCATACCGTTTATAACAGCTGAACGGCTGAACCTCAAACGTCAGGTCCGATCCATCTCTATGGTAATCAAATTTTGTACAGTCACTTTAACAGCCTCGGGCTTACAGCTCATTTTAATAAGTTAAATATGTAAGTCATAATTGCAGTAATTCTGTTGAGACCTGACCTGTGTGTCCCCAACCTAAGTAAGGTATAATGCGGGAAAATCAATATTCAGCAAATGGCCTCCATGCCACATAAACACAATACATTACGACCCTTATTAAGTAACAGAAGGATGGAGGGGTCTTTGGTACTGTCTTCCACATTTCAGTTTCTTGGATTTGGAAAAAAGATGTATAACCACAGTTAATAGCAAGTTACAGTTATCTCAAAACTTATACATCTCAGCTATACTCTACAATTTTAATGATGGTCTTTTAATTAATGTACCAGCACAATAGAAACCTAGAGGGTTGCTGAATATGGGACTTCAGTGATTTGTCTGCTTTTGTGCCACATATTATATACATTCCTTCTTGCTGTACTTCACCTTGGGAATACACATCTAGAGAATCATTACCACAAGTTACATTGTATACATTGCTCCAGGCCGAGGCGCAATATTACATGGAGTCCTATTTACTGTGTCTACTTAAGTTGCTGTCGTGTCTTAGAATACATGGGGGACTGACGGAGGTTTCTATTCTAACACCACAATGGTGATACTTGTCCTCATTCAAGAACATACTACAACACCAGTATTCGCGTAATACATTAAAGCTCAAGTTACAGATCTGTCTAGTAACCCATGTCCATTACTTTCCGAAATTTGATTTTTTACAAATGTTATCATTTTTTTCTAAAATTACTGTTGTCTCCTAAAGGGAACCTGTCCATGAGTTTTTACCAACAATGCATACAAGTTCCCAACAGAAGACTTCATCTGTATGCCATGCTTTTTTTGTATAAAATCCATAGCTCAAGATCTAGCTAAATCATTTTTAAAAGTTGCTGCAACTTGCCAGGAGTCTCAACAAGTCACAAGGGGCATTTCTTCCTCTCCACTTGGCTCACGCTCCCTCATCCCCCCTCCTCAGATTGAGAGAGAGTTTTTGTGTGTCACTGACTGAAGAGAATTCCTGAGGAGGGGAAAATTAGGGTATTGAGAAGACTTTGCTGTGTGTGACTTGCTGACAAAAAATTGGCTCCCCCATTCCCTCCTCCCTCATACTGTAGGCATGGTATGGGGACTTATTGGATATGCCAACTCAGCACTGAGGAAGACACAAATCAAACTCGCAAAGGTTAGGTTAAGTAATTAGTATTAATAGGTGGGGGTGCAATCAGTAAAAAAGTACATCCGTGCTGAATACAATTTTATTGTATAGAAAAACTAAATCCCAGAGTCAAAAACTGAAGCCTATATACATCACCAGAAACATATCTGTTTAATCAAATTCTTTTATGGTCCATGAAATAACATTCTGGATCATCTTTGTTCAATTTAATGTTATCTCTCATTGGCATACTGGAGGGCAGGGCTTCATATCCACTTCTGAATGGAGCCCCCCTTTCCGCTTTAAAATATTCATATTACACTCACATATATACACACACACACTTTAATACCTGCATACCACTAAACATACATTCTTCACTCATACACACACCTTTATCCACTCTTACACATATCACACATATAGCATATACACATGCACATATAGTGCCATATACAGACGTACAGCATTATACCTCACCACACAGTAATACCTACATACATAACATACAGTTCTTCACACTCATTATACACACACTATACCATGTTACACACATATGCACACATATAGAGAATATACACATCACATATGGCACATATAGTTCCATATACAGAGTACATCATATATACACACAACAGTATACATATACACCATACACCTACACACACAATTCAGAATATACACCATCACAGATACACACTACATATATACAGCATTCTTATAGAATTATTTTTACTCTTGCTGTAATATGTTATAATGGTGCCATCTCCTTCTTTAGTGTCAGGATTTGGATGAGGGGGTTCCCTGACACTGTGGGCCGCCCCTAGTGAGGGCTGCTGCTATGATAGTTTACCAAGAGGCGTTACTGTTTGGGTGTGGGGTCCCTGTAGCCTTTGACTCACAGCACTGATCGGAACACTCAGGTACACCCCCCAACTGATAAACCCACTTGTGTACATACCCTGACACCTGACGGTCAGTGGTCCTCAAATCCCACAGCAGCACACTCTTTGTTGGATTTCTGAGGGAGAGTGCCGAGGAAGGGACACCCATAATGAAAGGATAAATAAAGACAATGCACGGTGAGTGTCATAGACATTTGCCCTTAAAATGGACACCAGCACTGCTTTGTCTCTTTGGTACACCAATTAGTAACTTTTAATTTTGTTAAAGTAGGAAGTTTTTCCATTATTACAAACTATAGATTCATTTTTCTTGTATACCGCACCTTTAATTAGTTGTAACATCTGGGATTGGCGAAATTAGGATTGTAGGAGTTTTATGAAATGTTATGTGAACATGCAGTCTACATGATCTGGAACGGGTACGCATTGGTAGCAACATACTGCTTGTGGTTTGGTAGGTCAGTTTTCTGCTGACACAGGTTCCCTTTAATATACTCTTTTTACGGAAAACCCCTTTTAAGTGTAGTAATATCTAGCACATACAATTCAGTTTGTTGTATTTTATGGATATATGAATCCCTGTATGAATAAATATTTAAAGTTTTATAAGATATCATGCTGAAGACCAATACCAACTGTGGCCCGGCCTTATAAAGAAGGTTTCAAGAAGGTTTTGGATTTGTGCAATCACAGGTGATTAATTGTGCATGGAATATAGATTTGGCTAAAAGGCTGTATCCCAGACCCATTATGGATGGATTTTACTGTAATGTAATCGGTTAGAAAAATGCAGCCACACTCTCCAAAACCTCCTGGATGATATCAGTTTAACAATATTATACAGATGTCTTTGCCAGGTACAACTAGTGTGGCTGTGTACGCGTCCTATAAGGTCGCTCAACACTGTGACTAGCTTAAGCACCCAGTTTACCCCCTAATTACACTGATTATGTGGTTTCCAATGGCATTACATGACATTCCGTGGCTTATGAAGTCCTGCATATATGTTATATTTAATTATTCACTACTTATGTATACTATGCTGTTAGTGTATAAATTGCATGATCAAGTCCCATAGGGAGACTTAAAGGAAGTCCACCAAAATCAGGATGATAAAGCGGGTCACTCTCATAGATCTAGGTACAGTAAATGTGGTCTGTTTCTTATTTATCCCTGGCCTCCTTCCTTCTAAAATTAACTTTTAAAATTATGCTATTGAGCTACAATGGCCCCTGCATGCTGCAGATTCTAGTAGGCTGTTCCAGTGTGTAAGGAGCACTTCCCCCTCCCCGCTGTGGAGATTACCTCTCTGGCTGTAAGGGCTCTGTTAACACCCCCAGAGCCCTTAAGGTTTATCATAGTTTTAATGGTTGATTTTTAGAAGGAAGGAGACCATGGATAACAATATAAGAAGATTACCCCAGTCACAGTGCCTGATATTTATTAGTAAGTGTTCCTGGTTTTCATGTTTTATTGATGGTCGATTTTTTTAGTTAAGGGTGTTGTCAAGTAATTAGCAGCAATATTGTTTTGTTATTATAATGTAATGAGTATAAGCCATCCGAGTATAAGCCGAGCCCCTAATTTTACCACAACAAAACTGGGAAAACCTATTGACTCAAGTGAATAGCCCAAGGGTGGGAAATGCATTGATCACAGACCCCCCCCCAGTTATGTAGCCAGCCTGCCTCCAGTAGTATACAGCCACGTCCTGCTCCCTTGTAGTATACACCAGCCCGCCTTCCCCCGTAGTACACCCTCACCAGCCTCCCCCTGTAGTATACAGCACCCAGGCTCTGCCCCCTGTAGTATACAGCCGCCCAGCCTGCCCACCTGTAGTATACAGCCAGCCCAGCCTGCCCCCTGTAGTATACAGCCACCCAGCCTGCCCCCAGTAGTATACATCCAGTCTGCCCCCTGTAGTATACAGCCAGCCCAGCCTTCCCCCAGTATATACAGCCATCCAGCCTGCCCCCTGTAGTATACAGCCTCCCAAGCCTGCCTTTTATGCTGCTCTGACGCTCCTGATAAAAAACAGATGAAAACAGAAGGATTTGACAACCACCGTTTATTATTCAGTGTGTTTTCACAAAGACCTTCACTCAAGCTCCTGTTTGTTATTAATTGCTGATTGCAAACACCCCCACTGGGGCGAGCATTTCTCGGGGCAGGGAGGCAGCCAAGGCCCATTGAATTCCGGAGTGGCTGGGTGTGCGGCCTAGGGCGCGCTGATGTCACGGTGCTGGTGTGGGGACCGAGGGCTGTCCTACAGCCTGGAAGGTCTCCAGCAGGTGGTGTGGTGCAAGAAGATGGAGGGGAAGGCTGATGTACTGGTTCTCCCTGGGGCAACCCTGAGTGACTGTAAATAGGTCCCTGGGTAATGATGGGGAGCCCATGTGGTAGACAGCCATATCCAGGGATCAACGGAGGCAACTGTGTGCAAAATAACTTGTGGTTCTTTATTGACACAGGCAATAGCCTAAATGGTCCACAGCAGATTCGAGTGACTGGAGTGGTCATGGAGAGGGTCTCGGAATAGTAGGTAGTAGATGCAGGCTGGGATGGAGCCTGTCCAACTGTGGAAGCTGCACTCTGGATTGTAGTCTCCTGACTCTGGTCCTGGATTAGATTAAGTGTCAGTACTGAAGGTGTACTAACAACGTCTCTCTTTTCACTCGACCATGTCGTCTGGGCTGCTGGTAAAAAACCTTTGCTCTCCAGAGGCTGGTGGTAAAGAGATTGCTGGTAAGGCATGTGCTCAAAGAGCTCTGTACTCCTCCCTGTCCAGGGGTTTTATTCTCCTGGTCAGGTGGTAGCACCGTCTCCAATCACACTCCAGTTTACACTGTGCAGTAACATCATTGGTCAATAACTTACACCCACTTAACCATTGCCTGTTAAGGCAGGATCTACGCTGCTATTACCTGAGTCTTCCCTGCATTATTCCTTGATGAGTTGATCAGACTCACGAGATGGGTCCTGACAGTTTGAGGGCCTATTCGCAACACTCCCTTGCCTATACGTTGGCAGGGTGTTGCACTATGTTTCTTATGGTCTATACACTGACTATTCCTAAAACCAGCGGTGATGAAATAAACTCGCTTGGTCCTAATTTACGGTCAAAGTACATATTTTTTTCCTTTGGTGAATACGGTAATTGAGACATTTGGAAGTCCTTTTTTGCGCTTTTTATGATCATGTCTTTTACTTGTGATACATGTTCAGTTTTGCCTATCCTGGCAGGTGCAATTTTGGCTTCTTTTTGAGCTTTTTGTTACAAAGTCTCAAATCCACTGGACACAAGCAAATTATATACAGGAGTGGTGTCACGGGTGCTCCCGAGATCCAGGTCGCGGATCGCGGTCACACCGCGCTCCGCTGCCTGCCAGTCCCCGTCTCCATGCCCTCACTTACCTCTCCTGGTTCCTGTCTGTGCTTGCGGCTCCCGGCGTGTAGGCCGCACGCCCTCCTTGCCTGCAGTCGCCACCTCTCATCACTAGAGGGCGCGCGCGTGTGACTTCTCTAGCCTTAAAGGGGCCACGTCCTCCTGATTGGCTCCTGCTAATCCTGCTCTGCCCTTTATAATCCGGCACCTCCCTCTCTCTCCTGCCGGATCTTCTCTTAGGATCTCCTATGGTTTCCATGCCAGGCTTCCCTAAGCCGTTCCTTGGAAGAAGCCCATTACGTTTCCAGACTCTTTCCTGTGTTTCTGTGTGTCTCCAGCGTCCATACGCTCCTTGGTGTGTCCTGTCTTCGCGTTCCCTACGCTTCCTGCTGTGCCTTCCAGGTTTCCAGTCCAGCTTGTCTGCAGTCCGTGCCAGCGTTACCGTGTTCCTCTGTGTTGCTGCTGTCATCCCAGGCTTGGACTGTTTCCTGCACTTCCCTGTACCTGGCTGCCACCGCAGCCTCATACCATCTCCTGCGTGGTCCAGGGGTCCACAGACTCTTCCAAGAGCTTTTACACACTTTCCCTCCTCAAGTGTGACAAGTGGACACTTCAGTAAATTTTGGATTTGAGGCGGTGTCCTGAATTTTTAAGCACTCAAGTCACACCCCAGGAGATAACGACATATGAGGGTACAGTCACACGTGGCGTTTTTGTTACCGTATGTTAACACATGGTAAACACAAACTTAACATAATGTAATTATTAGACAATCACCTCTCCTCGCTGGTGTAATGCCTTTCAAAACGCAACCAAAATGCCACGTGTGACCTCACCCTAGACGTTACCAATACATTTTATAATAATGTAAATGAAAAACTTATGAATTTAAAAAAAAACAGGTTAATGTTGAAAAATTTTAAACATGTAAATCATGTACAATAATTCCAATTTACATGTTAAAACAGGGTCCATAAAACAATCCTTCCTTTGCACCTGCCCTGGACCAGGTGCAGATTTGCGCCTAAAAAGTCACAATAAAACAAAAAAAGTGATACATATTTGAAAAAATGCATGGACATCTGGAAACTAAAGATACATAGGGCACATTGCACAAGGAGCAGACCAGAACTGTTAATAATCCTTTTAGATTTATTGGATTTTCAACATGCATAACAATTAGAAACCTATATTGATATATGATCCACTGGGGTATTTTGTCATTTTGCCAGCAAGATTTAGCAAAACCCCATAGACCCCAATGGAAGCACTGTACAGTAAGCAAATGTGATCAGCATATGTTATAAGCGTTACCAGCGCCAACTGCCTATAACACCACTGTCTATGAACTTATCTGGTACATAAAAAATGTGTTAATATTACAATACCTGGCTGATATCACTGGTCCATGCTGCCTTCTCTTGACGTGACGGAGCCAACAAACCAGTGAAAAGAGTAGCATCTACTGGTTAACCACGATCTTGAAGTCCCAGGTGGCCAACACATATCCAGACCCCTTTGCTTGAGAGAGTAAAGTTATATTACATAATGCAGAACCATATGACTCAAAACACTTGGGGACTACAGCTGAGGATTACCTGTGTGGCCGCAGAAAGAAGATGAGACTAAATGTGTTATAGAGCCCACAGTAGCAGTGGCCAAACACTGAGGCAGGAGTGGAGCCTTCTGCTCCTTACACCCTCCCGTAGCATCAGTATAGATGTCCTGGCACTGTGAGAGCTGATCTACAGACCTAGGCACCTCCCCAGCTTCAGTCATCTGCCGATCCGCCTCCTCCTCATCACCTGCGGCCAGGACTACCGTATTTTTCGGAATAATGGCAAAGGACCGGAGTATAAGCGCACCATCTTTAAAAGCCTGCTAAACATCTAGGATCATATATAAGGCGCACCGTATTATAAGGATGATGACCAGCAGGTGGCAGAACTGTGCACTGTTCAAGGCAGCTTTTATCTGTAGGTACGGTTCATTTATAAAGGCACACTGGAGTATAGGCGCCTTTGATTTCTGAGAAAATCAAAGGATTTTTCGTGCCCTTATAGTCCGAAAAATACGGTAATGACCTGGTATTGGTCCACTTTAATGGAACAGTGAAACCTGAATATCTCAATGTTTTGGCTCTAGAACAATCACTCCACCATCCCAAGCCATCCAAGTGCCACTAGATGAATTGTAACATGCGGCATTTGATACGGCAGCGAACAAAGGGATAATCAGTAGCATTTAGAATTGTGAGAGGGTCTGGAACAATTTGTCTTAAAAGATATCTATTTTAATGTATGTACATTTGTACAACAAAAATCCAAGACTATACAACCAATGTTCTTAGGATTGAAATGACAATATAGGTCAGCATGTGTGATATACAGGACACTTGGCTGCTCTGCGTCTCATAACTTAATTGTCTGGACTTTGAAGCCGTGGATTTGCCTCTGAAATCCCCTTACATTTTCATGTCTCCCAAGATGATGTAAGTCTGGTGTTGTTTAAAGATAAGGGAGGCGCTGTAGGGGCAAATTTTTTTTTAAGATTACAAGTTGCACCTGGTTCTACGTTATAAAGTTTCCCATAAATGGAAATCTACAGACATATTTTTATGCCATCATAAGCTATGGTGTACCAGTGGATGACACCCATGATAAATAAGCATCTCCTGCTACGCTAAATGAGGTGGCATGGTAGATTCAGTATCAGTAAGGGGTCCTGTCATTGCTTCCTTCACATCATTTATATGGCGGTGGAGAAAAAAACAACATGTGGAGACCAGCAAGATTGATATGATACAATACAGGTTTCTAATTCCTGCTACCATATAATAAATAACCAATCTTTCGCACAGACATAAACGGAACGTGAAATTTAAATCCTGAACAAAATAGATCAATAGGAAAAAGCCCCTCACCCCCCAACTATTGTGTCGGTGCGTATCAAAAATTAGGCTCTGTTGAGAATTATAGTTAGAATAGTTACTATCCTGCTACAAATAAGTTAAGGGATTTTATGACAAATGGGGCTCATTTACTAAGGGTCCGAATCGCGCCATTTCGCGACAATTTCCGATTTGCCCTGAATTGTCCCAGATGTTGACGCATCGCGCTGGCTTTCACGCACGGAAATCGGGGGCGTGGCCGTCGGAACCGCCACGGATTCGCAAAAACAGCGGAATGTAAAAAATTTTGTGTCGCAAGATCAGCACTTACATCCATCGGGAAGAAGCAGGTGAACTCCGCGGCAGCTCGGCGCAGCAGCGCCACCTGGTGACATCGGGGTGCACGACCTTAGTGAATTCCGGCAGACCCAAATCCTCGTTGGAGAATGCGCCGCATGGATCGTGACTGGACTGGGTAAGTAAGGCCCTACAATGCATGTGATGTGACTCGCATATCTGAAGGGGGGAATAGAATGCATTGCATGTCAGCATGTCCATGGTCAATACTTATATAAATGTTACTATTATATGTTGCATCATAGCCTATGACATGTGCTTCCCAAAGGCAATAATGCCATCTCTTGGGTACCTTGGGAGGAGGTGTGGTTAATACATAAATTAATAGTTTGATGTAGCATAAAAATATATCATATTTTTTTTTTGCATTTCTAGTTCACTCAAAAAAAATTGCGTGCTTATTGTTTTTCCTTTTTAAGAAAAAAAACGGCAAAATAGCAAAATACTAATTTTAATGTATGTCACAACCCCAGAAGATGAAATGGGAACGTTGGAAGCATTCAATATAAAGTGCAAAATATTAAAAAATTATTCTAATTTGTAAAACTGGAGCCTGGCTTAAAAAAATCTGTCACGTACAATTTATTTTCATTGATCATTTTAATGGACTGGGGTAGGAATTTACGGACAGTTTGGGGTTCTGTGGAAAATCGTGCGTGTGGATTCCTTCAAATACTCATAAAATAAAATGAAAAAAAAACTTTAAAATAAATACGTATAAAAAGTATTTTTATATACCAAATATTTAGAAATATACAGAAAAAGTACAGTTAATAACAGTAAATGTTACTCTGCATTGTTTAAAGCAGATGATTGTGTCCGGGGGGGGACTTAAAAATGGTGCAAAGAAATGTGGGTAGCTGCTCATGGCAGTCAATCATTTGTTTTATTCTTTATTTTCTAAAGGCAATTTACAAAGAAATTCAATCTGATTAGTTGCGATGAACAAGGACTCCACTTGCAGATCACTCTCAAATTATGCTACTTATACTACTGCTGTTGCTCTCTCTCACAGACGATGAACAAAACTGAAAAACATTGCAGCATTAAAAAACATTGCAGAATCCCCCCAAGCCGCGCCAGCCGCGTCGCAGAGGGCCGCAGCGATTTCACAACATATGCGATACTGCCGGCTTTTCCTTAGGTCCTAGCTGACAGGGGCGTGGTGGGATGTGTCGGCCCGCCCTCTATAAATAAAGCCGACTTCAAGCACAAGGATACAGGATCCGACCTCTTATTGGTAAGAGGTTGATCGTTTACAACCTAAGTTCCCCAACATAAATTTAGAAAAAAATTGGCAGATATAAAAGGGCTCGAAGAGGATTATGGGGGCATATTTGTTGGGGGTCTTTTTGTGTGTGACAGGTCTTCTTAAGTACTAATATACACTCACCGGCCACTTTATTAGGTACACCTGTCCAACTGCTCGTTAACACTTAATTTCTAATCAGCCAATCACATGGCGGCAACTCAGTGCATTTAGCATGTAGACATGGTCAAACATGTCTCCGCAGTTCAAACCGAGCATCATATGGGGAAGAAAGGTGATTTTGATGCCTTGAAGTGGCATGGTGTTGGGTGCCAGAAGGGCTGATCTGAGTATTTCGAAACTGCTGACCTACTGGGATTTTCACGCACAACCATCTCTAGGTTTACAGAGAATGGTCCGAAAAGAAAAACACATCCAGTGAGCGTCAGTTCTGTGGGCGGAAATGCCTTGTTGAGGCCAGAGGTCAAGGAGAATGGGCAGACTGGTTCGAGCTTGATAGAAGGCAACAGTGACTCAAATCTCCACCGTTACAACCATGGTAGGCAGAAAGACATCTCTGAATGCACAGTACGTCGACTTTGAGGCAGATGGGCTACAGCAGCAGAAGACCACACCGGGTGCCACTCCTTTCAGCTAAGACAGGAAACTGAGGCTACAATTTGCACAAGCTCATCGAAATGGACAGTAGAAGATTGGAAAACGTTGCCTGGTGATTTCTTGAACTCGACCAATGAGTCACTGGTACTTCAAATGGCCTCACACGGTCACCAATCCGCCTTATCAATCCAATAGAGCATCTTTGGGATGTGGTGGAACGGAGGTTCGCATCATTGATGGTGCATTGTGCAGCGCAAACCTGCGGCAACTGTGTGCTGCCATCATGTCAATATGGACCAAAATCTCTGCAGGAATGCTTCCATCACCTTGTTGAATCTATTGCCCACAAGAATTGAGGCATTTCTAGGCAAAGGGGTCACCATAATCAGCATGGTGTGTGGGGGGGGGACCTAATCAAGTTGCCGGTGAGTGTACATCTATTTATTATCGTGTGTGGTGTAGAAACTGTTTTGATTTTGTGATTGTGATTTATGTAATGATGTAGCCTGATCTTTTTTTTTAATCTGAAATACCAATCACATTTTGATTACCGTGTTGGGGATATGAGGATATGAGCGAGGTCTGAATGCTTAGACTTTCTAGTAGATGAAGTAGAGTTGTTACTTACAGTCATCCTCGTTAATGTCCGGTTCCTCAATCAACAAGTACTTCGATCAAAGAGGACCCCACCTGCTTCTTGAGATGATATATCATATTAGAATGCAGACTATAGGACTGTAATAATTTTAACAGTTCATTTGAAAGGGAAGGAAGTCACAGATGCAAATGTAAATATAATTCTTTATTTGATGGAGATTTTCCTATAAGATGACGGACTGGCTTAGAGACGACTTTAAAGTTTATCACTGAGAAGAACATTTCAGGATCAGTTTCCAACTGCAGCAGATCAACAGACTTTTCACATCATAGTGCAGACTTGACAACCCCTTTAAGTACTGTAGTTATCTAATACCAGACAACGTCTGCACTATGATGTGAAAAGTCTGTTGATCTGCTGCAGTTGGATAACTGATCCTGAAATGTTCTTCTCAGTGATAAACTTTGAAGTCGTCTCTAAGCCAGTCCGTCATCTTAAAGGAAATCTGCCATCAAAATAAAGAATTATATTTACATTTGCTATCTGTGACTTCCTTCCCTTTCAAATGAACTGTTAAAATTATTACAGTCATATAGTCTGCATTACTAATATGATATATCATCTCTACAGACAGGTGGGGTCCTCTCTTTGATCGAATGTACGTTGATTGAGGAACCGGACATTAACGAGGATGACTGTAAGTAACACTCCTTACTTCATCTACTAGAAAAGTTCCTAAGCATTCTAGACCTCGCTCATATCCTCATATCCCCAACACTGTAATCAAAATGTGATTGTGTATTTCAGATAAAAAAAAATATCAGGCTACATTCATACATAATCACATGCACAAAATCAAAACATTTCTACACCACACACGATAATAAATAGATGTACACTCACCGGCCACTTTA